>BHFT01006950.1:0-122589 GCA_004320025.1 Laticauda laticaudata | reverse complement strand
TTTTTCTTTTGTTTTGGTTTGGAGTTTTTGGCTGGCATGGTCAATGGCAATAGTACAGTAATCAGTTACAAGGGGCAGTATGTGATAGGTAGACAGTTACTTAATGAATGTTGGTAATTAATAAATGATACTTGATATGTTAGAGAACAAATTACTGACTAGAGTTGGTATACAAATAATAATAGCTGGTTTCAAAGAACACACAAGCCAATAGCAAGCACATCTCATAGCTATAATATGTGACATAGACTGCTTTCATGCTCTAAGCAGTTTGAGATATTTAACTAGGTATCACCTGGCTCCAACTCAACGCAAAACCCTCATTTCACAATAAAAGCAAATTTTGCATAATTGGTGGCATAAAACATCAAACAGCAACCAGTGCAACTGTATACAAGTATATCCATACAGGTCAATTGAATCTGCTATCTAAAATGTATACTTGCTTGAATATTCTATATTTGAAGAGGATTAAGGAAACTAGGTAAATTAAGCTCACTGAAAGTGAAACACTCCTGAATGGTATGAACAGAATGGTGCTATATGCAGCTCCTTCTTTACTATGGCAGATTTCTAAAGTGACTGCAACATCTATACACACCTGTTTACTTACAAACCAACGTAAATCATCTGGAAACAGAAGGAAAGCATCTTGACAATTGCAGGTAAAAGACATTTTTCATTTAGCTGTATCCATAATGTTCTTTTCCAACAAATTACTTGTCAATCTTTCTTCCACTCAATTAAGCTAAGCCAGTCAGAAAAGTTACTGCTATTTTTCAAAGACTTCTTGCTGGTTGCCAGCTCCTTGACTTAATTTTTAAGATGGTTCATCAAGTCCTATCTCCTGCAAGAGTTTAATCCTGCTTGTCTAAACCTCTGATTTGTTCAGAGATGATCTCCCCACCCTGCAAGTCAAGTGCTTACCTTGCTTAGTAGACTTTTCTTTCATATCTACTTCCATTTCCCTTTTTTGAACAGGAAGAGACATGTAAAGAACTTTGATCTATAGTTCAAAGGAGTGTGTCTTGAATTTATAGCATAGAAGCTTTCCACTGGTGTCACTCTTTTAAAAGAGGATCTTTCATTTCTCATGGAGAAAGCTTAAGACAAAAGCCTTTGTTCATGCAGTGATTTAATTTGCCCATGCTCTTTTGGCTCCCTACAGTTTCAACAACACAGTACATTCTTCTGTAGCTGCCAATCTGTGTAGGTGGACTGAATGTAATTATCCAGAATGGAATTTGGCCAGAATACTGGTTTGAACATTCTCCTTTTCACAACATTTAAATGGAGTTTGAATAAGATCAGTCCACTATGGCTCATGTCCATGGTTAATCAAAATTCAACCCTCTACCAACACCATGTTGCAGGATTGTTTGGGACAATGTCTCTTCCCATCTACCCCCTGCAAAACCAACTACATCTTGAATTGCCAAAACACTTTTCAACTTAAAAAGTTCAAGGCTCTTGACTCACTGTCTATTTTATTCGACTTCTCAAGCTTGAGGTGTTCATACCTAAAAGGTAGGTTTTCAGAAAATAGGGCAATTTTTTTTCTGAAGAACCATTCATTACATTTCTGGCATATCGGTTAACCACAATTGGTGGCCTGACCATTTGTTACAGTTTGCAATTGTTACAGCAATTGTAACAATTCGCAATTCTTACAGCAATTCAGTCGATAAATCTTACATAAGAATTTTAAACTCTGGATTGGCAAAGAAATTTCTGTGGCTTTTGCTAAGGCTCATATCTATGGAAGCATATATAAAATATAGTCAGGGTGTGTGTGAATCCAAAGTTAATGTAGGCTCAGTTTCTCTTAAAATTGGGAGTTCTAAGGTTCCCAGTTAAAATTAATTTATACTTGCTTCCTGAGTTCTTTGAACAAATTGAAAAAAGTTTTGAAATGTCTGCTATTTTGCCAAATTTACACTGGTGTGAACATAGAGACAGGCAGGAATTGCCCCTGTAGTAGATATATCTATAAATGTCATAAGGACAGATAGCAAGTAGAGAAAAGTTTTTGTCTGAGGTGGAGAGCTCATCACTGGGACAAAAAGTAAGGTGTTGTGTAATGTCCCTTCTTATATTACTTTCTTCTGGATGTCTTTATTTATACTCTCATGGTACAAGCACTGCATCTGTTTCTACATTTGCAAAAGGAGAAGGGAAAAGCATTGCTTCTAGCTTTCCCTCACCATTGCCTGCTGATCAATGCAGGAGGAAACAATGACTAAGAACCAGATGGTCTAACTGTCATTTAAGCATACAGTCAATCTTGAATATGTCACACCCAAAGAGGCAATAATTTAGATTTTAATGTCCAAATGCCTTCCTTGTTTCAAAGAGAGTGCGGTATGGCAGAGTTGTGGGTTCTCATAGTTAAAACCAGGCCTCCTGTCTCCATACATTGCTTCAGTGAGGAGTTTAAGCCCAAACTGAGAAATTGATTCCATGAGATGTGTGTGACTTAAGCTGTCAGACTTGTCTATTGGAAGACAAAGGGGACCATCATTTCCATCCATTTTTTTGTTATGCTTTTGGTTTTAATTATAGAATTAATTGGACTCTGTTTTTTAATTTGTTCAGTTCCAGTTGTCTCACAGCAACTAACCTCCCAGTATGTTGGAGAAATTAAACATGTCAATGCCCCCAGGACACAGTACTTTCTCACTGTAGCTAATTGAAGAACAGAATGAAGCCTGGGGAAAAGAAGGCCACTCAGGATTAGCTTGATTCAAACTGTCCCCATTATAAAAATTAGCATCACCAGGATGGAGAAAGGGCTGTTGTCCCTTTGTCCAGGGTTTTGTCTTAAGGCTAGGTTCCACTGGCGAACGGACGCAAAACGTATGCATAAAGGACACAGCGGACGAGCAAAATTTCGGGGGTGGCGCCATCCATTGTCATCCGCTCCAAAAAGTGGCAAAAATTTTCATAAACAGAATGGAAAAGAACAGAAAAGAACGGACGTGGGTAGTATGTAGTGGGGATGTTAAATGGATGTTCATACTTCATAGGAAGCCTAGCAGATGACAGCAGATGGAAGCAGATGACATCTCCGAAGGGTTCCGGGGGAGAATTTCGAAGTGGACGCATAGTGGAAGGGGCAGATGCATACTGGATGAAGTTGAATGCATCACGGATGCCCATAGGAAAACACAAGCGGATTGCCGCACGGATGTTATATCGGATGCAAAGCGTTCACTGCGCCATGCGGGGAGTATGAAATGCGTCAGGCTCCATGGATATAAAAGGATGCAGAACGCATGCAGTCAGCATACAGGGGAAAGATGTGCTGCCACATACATATAGCAGGAACACCATGGTTCGTCAATCAGGCAAAGAAGAGGAGGGGCGTGCCTACTCATTCCAGCCCTGGCAAAGAAGGACAGAACCAGCATCCCATCCCCTGGCACTGACTCTGAACCTGCTCGCTGCTGCTGCTAGCTGCTGCTGACGGGTGGTGACCAGCCCAAAGGCCCTCAAAGCCCTGCTGCTGAAGGCCCTACTGCTCAAAGCCCCTTGAAGGCCCTGCTGCTCAAGCTCCCTGAAGGCCCCGCTGAAGCCGTTCCAAGGGAGACAAGAGGCAAGGGAAGGAGAAGGGAGAGAGGAAACCAGTACACCGTTCTGAGGATCATGAGGATGAGGGTGGCTGGAGATGGCTGAGGGAGAACGAGTACCTCTGAGAAAGGGCCACAGACTGTATTCGCGACACAAGAGACAGCCAGGAGAAGCTTGGAGAGACAAGCGAGAGCCTGGGCACACTGCAGAGAGTCACTCCTTGGAGGATTGAAGCACATGCCTAGCAACCTGTATGCAAGCTTCACACCTCAAGAAAATCCCGGGCACGAGCCGCAGTCAAGCTCACTGACTGGAGAATGTACAGTCATGGCCAAGTGCAGTTTCCTGGAGGGGTGAGATCCGCCACAAGGAGCAGCCCTCTGACACCTGTCCCTCAGGCAGCCCACAGACAGCCAGTCCTCTTCCGCCAGGAGCCAGTCTACCTGTCCAGGCACGGTGTCTTCAGAGGGCCCCCATTGGCAGAGACCCCCCAACACTGCTGCACTCCCCATGCTGCAGTCTTGGAGGATCCGTGAGGATGAGCCCTGCTGTCACAAATGGAGAAGAAGCAGCAGCCACCAGAGGCCAACCCATCCCCACCCCCAGCTCCAGAGGATGCAGGCAGAGAGGGCAGACTGGAGGGCCAAGAAACACGGTGTGCTGTTGGAGATCAGGGGACACAATGAAGACCAGCAGAGAACTTCTCTCTCAGCTGTCCACTTGGACAGAGCATCTCCGGGCGTGGAACACCTTCATCACCTATGTGAGCCAGACCCTGAGGGACCTGCCGAGGCCCAGTACCAGGTATGAAGCAGAAGATCACCAGCACTTCTGCATAACCCTCAAGGCCCAGCTGAAGCTGCTCCTACCCAGTCCAGGTCTGCTCCTCCACCCAGCGCATGTCACAGACCTTCCATGGCTTTCAACAGACCCTCATCTACCAAGGCTATGACTTCCCACAGCAGAAGCAACCTTCCCAGTCCAGGCCCAGGTTCATCGCATGCAACAGATGCCATTCCTCACCAGCTGCAGACCAGACGCCCACTACACTCCTCCTTCCTCCACCCACAAGCCAAGTCTGTTCAATGGACAATCTGTCATCAGTATGGGCTGACATCTCAAGTCTTGATGAGGGGCCTCTCACACCTCACGGGACCGAGTCAGCTTCGGACAGCTTCATGAACATCTCCTGTTGTACCCTCGGCCAAGCACCCCAATTGTGCCTTCAGACCAGCACTCAAGCCACAGCCACCTCCACAGTCCCTGCCGTGCCCTTATACAGCACCTGAGACCATGGGACATGACTCAAGTGACTGAGGAATAGTGTCAGAGACTGAGTGTTTATCTTTTTAAGTTTAATCTTTGCTAAGACACTTTACTTGGTTCATTTTGCTTTTTTAAATAAAGTGATAAAGTTTACCTAAGAAAGTTAATAAAGGTTATTGTTGCTTAAGCACTTGGTTCATTTTTTTGCTTAATAAAGTGTTGTGAAAACCTTTGAAAAAATGGTTAAGCCTTGAATGCTTGTGGGATAGATAGGATAGTTGTGGGATAGATAAACCTCCAGTGCAAGCATCGTGGGGACTGTATGGTCCACCGTCCCAGCTGCCACACATATGGACCTTTTTTATCATAACAATTTATTCTATGATCCACACATTTTAAAATAAACAAAGCTCTTTAATAATGCCCTATTCAGTTGTAGGACCACTCAACATACATGGCACCAATATCTCATCAGTTTATGCGACAGGCTCAAGGAAGCATCCATTAATCATCTATCATCCTGTCTTGCCACTCCACTGCTCCAGTGGGGAGTTTGCACCAGTGATTTAGAGGTTGTGCTGCTTCTTCCCTTACAACGTGAGCTCTGTTGGGCCTTGCCACATCCACAGTGTCTATCAGGTTATGTCCTTGCCCCCATTCACCAGGTTTCCATGTCCCCATTCCTTTGTGAACGGTTGACAAGTCTGTTCTGCAACAACTGGATTACGCGGGAGCACATGAGATTGTGCAGGTTGCAGCAAGCTTCAGCGATGCTCCTCACAGTCTGTGGCTCATTGCTGCATGGTGGTGAGAAAGTACCTGGAACTGTTGGCCAGGATGCCAAAAGGCGTTCTCCACCACCCGTTCTGCCTGGACAGCCTGTAATTGAAAACCTCTCTTCAGGTAAGGGTATCTTGAAGTGTACAGCTTCATGAGGTAGGTTCTGAGGGAGAACAGGTGTCATCACCAATGAATGAAGTAGGGCACATCTTGTGTGTCATTGGGTAGGAGGTCTGGATCTGGAACCATGATGAGGTTGCATTCCAGCCCATCCCTTGAGGTCACTTGCGTTGTATACCTGGCCCTTCTGAAGCTGACCATTGCCTGAAGCATTGATGTAGATGAACTTGTAGTCAGCATCAACCATGGCAAATAGTGATGATACTGAAGAAGCCCTTGTAGTTGTTAATAAGTGATCCTGACTTGGCTGAGCTTTCAGGCCACGTGCTTCCCATCTATGTTATCTACGCGGCAATGTGGGGAAAGTTCCACCTCTGATTACCACTCTTCTGCAAGTTTATCTCCAGCCTTGTTCAGTGGTGGGGCACTTGAGGAGCTCCTCCACGTATTCTTTGCTGGATGGCCTGCACCACTTCTCTGACTACTTGCTGATGGTGTTGTGTGGCACCCTCCACGCATACTGCATGTTTTCTGTATGTTGGTTCCAGGGAGGCCAGGTACCGCAGAGTCAGTGTACCTTCAGTCCGGGGTCCAGGCTGGGGACAGAAGTTGGTGCTAGGCTTGGTCAACCTGGGTCTCAGACGCTGTAGAAGTTCGTCAAACATGGCTGGTGGATCCTCATGAAGTGATGGAATGCACCAGGGTCTTCATTCCTCAGGCTCCACCATCAAACCTGGTCATAACAGTCCAAACCTCCATTCTTCTCACAATCCATCCTCAGACCCACACAGCTCTTGGACGTCTCCTTCTTCTCCTTCTGTATAAAAGGTGAAACCAGTCTGAACAGGTTTTGTTTGGTGATGAATGAGCACAGGTATCATAACGGACTGTGGTCATGATCCATGTTGGAGAACGATTGATGTGGAAGACCAAGACAAGGGTGAAGAGAACATCATGGCTGCTGGACTCATACTGAGATCCAGAGCGATATTTTCCCCCTTTTTATAGGAATATCGGTTGTGCTGCTTAGGTGTCCTTCTTACATACTCGTAGACATACTGCAGACATCCTAAATATATGAGATAACAATCCCAGATAACAACATTTTGTCCATTTTAATCCTTTATATACGAGATGCATCCGCCTTACATCCTTTTTATTTCCGTGCTACTAACGCTGGTGTAGACGTTCCGTGTACTTTTTGTTTCCTTCCCTTTCCGTTTTCAGCTGCAGCGGATGTGAGTTTGAGGGATGGCCAGAGGATGCAGAGAGGATACAGCGGACGTTTAATGGATGATAACGGACATAGAACGTTTGTTGCCCGTATATGCTCGCGGGATGTACATTCGTATGCGGCGGAAAGTTTATCTGCTCACAAAGTTTTGTGGCAGCTCAAAACTTCTTGCGTCGGATGAAATCTCAGTGATGGATGGTCAGAGGATAGAGCGTATGAAACACCCTATGCAGTGAGACACAATGGATGCATAGCAATTTTCCAATGCGGATGGCAAGCTTTTTTTAACGTTTTACATCCTCTTTGCATCCGTAAGTGCAGTGGGACCGGGGCTTTATAAAATATTCAAAATATCATGGCTGAATAGAAGCAGCACCGCTAAATTTAGTTTAGGAAACAAATGCTTTTCCTCTTCCATTTTTTCAAGAGAAATATCTGAATGCTTTGAAAACATTTTCACAATATAAAGAAAACGGACCACATTTCATCATAAACCTTCATAAATTTTCTTCATAAATTTTGCTTGAAGCAAAAATTAGTGAGAACATATTATTAAGTACTCTTCGGTTGAGTTCTATAACTAATGACTGCATGGACACAATCATAAGTTTGCTTCACAACACTACAGAACAGAAATAGTTTGTTACAGCTTCCAGTCTAGTCTATGGACCTAGCATTAGATGGTGGTCTCCCATCTAAACAATGAACTCAATTCTGCTTAACTTCAGAATTTATTTCAGGTTAGCTAAATGCTGCATGTGTAAGTGATTACATTCTATTCCTATGTTGTGGCAAATTGTACTATTAATAGACATCAACTGGCACAAGAAGATCTCTCTCTCCCTGCCTGCTTTCCCCCGCCCTCCCCCCTTGCTATCCCTTGATGCTGGAATGTTAAGTAACATAGGTGAGAGTTCGTGCCCTGAAACAACACAGATTGACTTGCTCAAGGGTCCCATCTCTCCTTTTGAGAACTCGGCCAACTGAATCCTTGTGATGCAAGCTAAATCTAACCTGTCCTCCACAATTAAGAGAGGCATGATCAGTCAGACATTAGCTTGACAACACTAGCTTAGAGCCAAGGCTCTCAATGATCTAATATATAGTATCCTGGGAAGACGCAAAGAACAAAATTTGATTGGCATCAAATTTCCATCTCCTTTTCTTCTTTAGTGGTCCATCTAGCATTTTCTCTCAAAGGTAATCTGCATCTTCCTGGTGTGATCTCAAATCTTCCCTAATTCCGGTGGCCAAATGCCTTTCACACTGAGCATCCCCTTTGTCAACAACCTCAGTTCGGATTCTGAATCCTCTGAATCCAAATTTGCCCCAACTTTTTTTGAATTTCCTTTTAGCAGGTTTCTATTCTAACTTGCCCCCACTCTCACTGGGACTCTCACTTCCAGGAAAAAAAATCTTACTATTTTCTGCATTTTGATCTGGGACATTAATTCCCCCACACTCAGTTGGCTCTCCCTGAAGGAGAAATATGTTCATTTAAAGCCAAGATCATTGCCCGTGACCAGCTGCAACTATTTCTGGGACCACTCTGGTGGTCAGCCTCCCAGAGTCAATGCCATACACCATCATTTTTACCTTTCTGGTTACGACCATTTCATCACAATTCATTTCATTAATTGTCTTTAACAGGGTTTGCATTATCCCAGAGCAGATTGAAGGATATGTGGGCGGAGGGGCTACAGGCAAGGAGGATGAGAGGAGATGAAAGAAGCAATTTTGCAATATCCTGTCACCCTACATTCAATTTTATTAATTCTCTTCAGTATAAAATTTCCTAATTGAACATTTCTATAATTTCTCATAAAAGACAGTTTATAGGGTGCTGACTGTAGGTGGAGCTTCTACACCTGTAATATTTACTATCTTCACATTTTGAAAATGTAAAGTGTGCCAGAAAGAAATCTGCAAAAAGATCTAATGTTTAACTTAATACCATGTAGACATTTTTTCAGTTTTTTTTCACTGAAGCATCCATTGAAACATAAATTTGACTAGATGCAACTGAAAGTTTGCATGGAACTATATATGTGACTCAAACTCCAAGACAAACACATTGACATTTAACCAAGCAGTTAGAAGAACACCTGCCTAGCTTCAGTGAAAAGGAGTCTCCCCCTGAATATGTTGAGGTATGGGATCTGTTATTGGTTAAATAAGAGAAACAGGAGTTAGAAATTAGAAGATTACAAGAGAAAGATTAATCTCACGATCAGAGTTGTTTATTGTAACTTATCAATTGTGATTAATTTTGATTAATTTTACTAATTAATATGTATTAATGTTATGAGGGAAAAGCACTATTATCATGAAATTAGAGAAGACTATTATGATGATCATGAATATCACTCCAAGAAATGTAACCAGGCAACACAACACGTGGATTTTGAACACATTGCTCTTTCTTTTTATTTATATATTAATTTTAAAAAAGGAAAGGTGTCTCCACAGAGAAGCCTATTCTACTATTATCTTTGTGGGAAAAACAGAACACAACCTTCTGTCTACATAGGTCCAAGGAGTGATTCTGTGGAATCTCTTACATAACCTTAAGAATAGGAACTGAGATTTATTATTTAACAATTTGGAGAGATATGCAATTAATATGGGCAGTATTTCTTTGACGTGTCCTATTGCTACTCTGTGGCAAGTTTGAGGTTTGGGTTGAGAAGGTTAATGGTGTGTTTCTGGGACCAATTGAGGGACCAGGGTACTGAAGGAGAAAGCAGATGTGACCTTGGACCCACTGAATGGTATCTTTCAGAGCTTCTGGACCACAGAGACGCTGCCAGAGGAATGGAAAAGAGCTGATGTGGTTCCAATATTCAAAAGGGAGGAAATAGAGTATCCAGGAAATACAAACCAATCAGCTTGACCCAGGAAAATCCTGGAAAAGATAATCAAGCAGAGCATTTGTGGGCATTTAGAAATCAACAAAGTGATTACTGGAAACCAGCATAGTTTTTAAAAAAATTATGCCAGACAAGCCTTATTGCCTTCTTTGATAAAGTGACTAAATTAGTGGATGAGGGAAATGCTGTGAATATACAGTAGTCTATCTGGACATTTGATAGAGTAGATCAGAGCCTACTTCTTAGCAAAGTAGAACAATGTGGAATAGGCAGTACCACCACCAGATGGATTCACAGTTAGTTGATCAACCTTGCTCAGCATGTAGACCTCTACAGATCCATGTCTACATGGAGGGAAGCATGCAGTGAGGTACCTCAAGTTTCTGTCTTAGGCAGGGTCAAGGGTGGGATCCGACCAATGTGATTTTACATTTTGCACATAGAACCGGTTCTATGTATACTCTCTGTTTACTGCTCTTCAGAGCAACCAGTTCTACAGAGATGGACAGAACCGGTAGAATCCCATCCCTGGGCCCAGTGCTCTTCAATATCTTCATAAATGATTCAGATGAGGGGATAGAAAGGTAACTCATCAAATTTTCAGACAAGAACAAGCTCCCAACGTTTGTGAAGATAGACTCAAGATTCAGAAGGATCTTGGGAGATTTGAGCATTGGACCCTATCCAACAAGATGCAGTTCTACGGTCAGAAAAGTAAGGTCCCACACTTTGACAGGAAAAACAAAATGCATAGAAATAGATAGGATGTACCTGACTTAATAGTAGTAACTGTGAGGGGGTTCGAGATATCCTGGTGGATCACTGTTTAAATATGAGTCAACAGTGCGCTGCAGCTGCCAAAAAAGCCAATATGGTTTTAGGCTGCATAAAAAAAGGGATATTGTAAAGATCATGGGAAATGATACTACTGCTAAATACTGCCTTGGTAAGACCAAACTTGGTATACTACATCCAGTTCTGATACCACAATATAAATAAAGATGCTGAAGTCCCAGAAAGAACAACTAATGATGAATAGCTAAGGGAACTAGATATATTTAGCCTAATGAAGAAAAGGTTCAGGAGAAATGATAGCAGTCTTCTAATGCTTGAAGGATTGGCACATGGAACAGAGTATTGATTTATTCTCCATAGCACCTAAAGGTAGGAGAAGAAATAATGGTGGAAGCTCATCAACCTGGCAATAAGGAAAATTTTTCTGAAAAGTAAGAAAAATTAATCAATGGAACAGCTTCACTTCTGGAATCCTGGGTACTCTGTAACTGGAAGTTGGTCTAGAAGACCTTCAAGATCCCTTCTAGCCCTGTGATTCTAAGATTCTAAGTGGGAATGACCTTGGGAGTCAGGAGGGGGCAGGGCAGTGGTGGGATTCAATTTTTTTTACTACCGGTTCTATGGGCTTGGCTTGGCGGGCATGGCAGGGGAAGGATACTATAAAATCTCCATCAGAGGTGGTATTTGCTGGTTCTCTGAACTACTCAAAATTTCCACTACCGGTTCTCCAGAACTGGTCAGAACCTGCTGAACACCACCCCTGGGGAGGGGGAAAGAGATGCTGCCGAGGAAATAAGCAGATAAGAGAGGGCATAGCATACAGTTGCATAATGGGCAGAGAAAGAAACTCAGAAAGAAACTTCCCTAACTTATCAGGGAGATGGCAGGAGATTTGTACTATCAGACTTACAAAATTCTGTTAATGCAGTCTTACAGTAAGGTAAAATTAACCCATCTGTTTGCATTTTCTGTCTGATCTACCTGGGAAAGCTGACAGAAGATTTATTTATTTTATTTATTTATTTGATTTGTCAGTTGCTTACAAGATAATAGGTATAAGTATATACATAGTTATGAATACATGAAATGAATACATATACGATTTTTTTTTTTAAAAAATGACTTCATCTTGGCTTATGCCCAGTATGAAAGAGCTCTTCAATTGTGCTACCGGATTCATCAGCAATAATGTGGCTCATCCATGACCAAGGGCCTACCATATCTGCCAAATTCAAGAGCCTCTTAAGAAGATGGACACATTAATATAGATAACACACACCTATATCCAGAGGAGGTGTCAGCAGGTTCTCACCAGTTCTGGAGAACCGATAGCAGAAATTTTAAGTCGTTCAGAGAACCAGCAAATACCACCCCTGACTGGAGATTTTATAGTATCCTTCCCCTGCCAGGCCCAACAAGCCACCCCCACAGAACCGGTAGTAAAAAAAAAATTGAATCCCACCACTGCCTATATCTATGTCATTTATACCTGCATGATTTTTATTTAAACTTTAAAAAAAGAAGATTAAAAACTAATACAAACGAAGATAAAGTAAGGAAGAAAAGAGAAATAAAAACAAAGACAAAACAAAAAATATTAAAAAAAAGAAAAAAGTTGAAAACAGAAAAAAATAGTTCCAGAGAAGTGGCTTCTTCTACCAGTTTGGGCCAGTTCTGTAGAACCAGTTGTTACGCTTCTGTGCAGTTCGGAGAACAAGCAAATCACGCCAATGACTGGCCCCTCCCCTCCTGTCGGATTTCTGCTTTCTAGCCAATCTAAATTGCTGTTGTACTGCTTTGCCTTTGCCCAGGAGGTTTCCCTGAGGCCAGTCAGGGGTGGTATTCAGGGGGTTGGGGAGTGGGGGAGAAGTGGTATATATAATATATATATATATGTGTGTGTGTGTGTGTGTGTGCTGTTTATACAGTATTTATTCATGTTTATTCTGTATTCTGAATACAGAAGCCTGATGATGGCAGATGAGATTCTGCTGAAACGTTGCTACAACTTTAAAAGCACTACAATGACGTGGGATAATACCCGAAGGAAGCTGAACAGCACACANATTCTTTTATTGGCCAAGTGTTATTAGACACACAAGGAATTTGCCTTGGTGCAAATGCTTTCAGTATACATTAAAGAAAAGATACATTCCTCAAGAGACAAGAATCATAAGGTACAACACTTAATAGGGTACAATATGTATAATAATAGTAATAATAGTAAATAATAAATAATAATAGGGTACAATAGGCTGCAATAAGCAATCAAATCATACTAGGAAACAGTCAATATAAATCGTAAGGATATAAGTGACAAAGTTATACTAATAGAATCACAAGTGGGAGGGGATGGGTGATGAGTGATGAGAAGATTAATAATAATAATAGTGCAGACTTTGTACATAGTCTTTGGACAATGTTGAAGGAATTATTTGTTTAGCAGAGTGATGGTGTTGTTTATGTCTAGTTATTCTGATGTGCAGTGCTCTATAGTGTCTTTTTGAGGGAAGGAGTTGAAACAGTTTATGACCACGATGTTAGGGGTCTGTAAATATTTTCACAGCCTTCTTTTTGACTTGTGAAGTATACAGGTCCTTGATTGAAGGCAGACTGGTAGTACTGAACATTGAATTGCCCACAACCTTTGATTTTAGTGATATGTTATCCTTCCTTCAATTTGCTGATTTCTCAAAAATGAATTTGCTTCCTTTATTTTTATTTAGTATGAAATTTATTCAATCAAATGTTTTAAAGATAGTGAGTTTAACAAACAGCGATAAAAATAAACAGTGGTAATAAAATCAGATATAAATACACATACATATAACAGTAATTAAAATGAACTTAATAATATTAATACAAAACTGACTTTTTTAAGTAGAACCTTAAAACAAAGTTCATCTGATAACCAATTACATTATTTCTATTTATTTTTGAAAAAAAATATTGAAATGTATTTGACTGTAATGCAAAAAGTGTATATGATACTATTTTTGTTTGTATTCTCTTGCTAGAAAAGAGTTGTTGAACAACTACGAAAGAATTTAATGGTAAAGCAGGAACAGCCTGATAGTAAATTTCAAATACAGCCATTGGCACAGACAGAAAATAAAATACAAACATCACAGCCTCTACAGCAGCAGCCACAGCAGCCACAGCAGCAGACCACTGCACCCTCTCCAAACCTGCTTGGATCACAGGTAAAGTGTTTGAATTAGTTACTGTAATTTTGGAAAGCTGTTTCTTAGGCTGAAATTCATCACTGTATAAAATCATTGTTAGTCTAGGTAATGACGGGTAAACATTTACTAGAAGGTAAATCATTTTGACCTGAATAGGAGTGAGTGAATGTTTATAGGATCGGGTAATGCTATCAGAAATCTTTAAGTAAAAACAAAGGTCCTTCTGTCATTTTCCTCTCTATCTTTGACTAATACTGATCTTGTTTCTATTTGGTTTTATTTCAGATGATATCCAGGGATCTTAAACTATTTAGAGATTTTTGATCAGTTCAGGTTATTTAATTTAGTGGATGGCAATTAAAATACAGAAATAATGTATAATTAATTGTAAATAACGATATATGCAGAATAATTTGATGATATCAACTTATAAGCAACCATATATTTTCTAATAAATCTAAATTATATAAACTAAAGTAATTATCCATCAATCTTACAAATGCTACTGCAAAATGTAACCTCTGCATGAAAAACTTTCTTGTTGCTATTGGTTAGGAGAAATTCTACCATTTATAGGTTGAATGATGTTAATTACCATTCATAAATGGTGGAGAAACATTTATTCCAAAAGTGACTATAAATAACAGTGGAAAGCGGTTTCTTTTGCCTTGCCTAATAAAAGATTGTGTCTCTAAATGGTGGATATGTTGTAATTCTGACCTTTATATTCATTTTTAATAAAATGTTGACACATTCGGTACTATAACTTCTCAAACTGAGGATTAGATTTTCTCATTGCATACTCTGTCACCGATTTTATGTAAGCAATAAAGACAAGTGTTTTCTTCTCTTGAAATTCAGTTTTGAATCAATATCTAATATTTATTATAGAGTAGGAGAAATTTTATGAATGAACTGTAGTCAAATTGGTGAAGGCAGGTTTGTGAACTAAATAAAGTAAATTAAGAATTTTCATAAAGAAACATTTTTGGCAATTTATTGTGTGATAAAAGTTGAGAAGAATATGTCAACAGGAAATATATGCATTTCTATCCTCAAGTATATATAGCTTGGAACTAAAGAACCTGGTAAAAATGATACATTATAATGAAGATGTAATGGTACAAAGTAGTTTTGGATTAAAATTCTCTATTCTTACCAAAATAACATAAGAATTTAGAATGCTAAAGAGAACGCTTGACTAAAAATTATTTTGCTCTAAAGTAGTCATGGTAAAAGGCAATGAATTGAACCTCAGAGTAGTTGTAGTTTTTTTAATGGCTCTGATGTATTGCAAGTAGTATTAAATAGAGTAAGCTGCAAATATCAGAAGCCCTATATGTAATGGGTTCAGACAACTTGCAACCACTGGTTCACTGCTGTTAGCTCGCTGCTCTCATTTCACCGTAGCCACCTCACCATGAGACAACTTGCTCACCATGGGAGAATGCAGGAGGCAAGGGAAACTTCCTCCTCCTCCAATCCTTCTCCATAGCTCAGACTGGAGGGAAAAATCGGGGAGGACAAAGCAGCAAGGGGAAGAAAAAAGATCACTTGGGAAAGAGTCACACTTTGGTACACAGGAGTTTTTGCTACAGAATTCAGGATGTATTGGTGGGAGTGGTAAGCCAGATCAAGGAAGAGAGAGGGAGAGCAAGGAGGAGGAGGAGGAGATTCCCCTCACCTCCAGCATTCTCCCACAGTGAGTTGTCCTGTGGTGAGTTTCCCATGGAGAGCTGGCTGGGGCAACCCAGTGGCAACCCTGCTGCAGCAAGTTGTTCCATTCAGCTATGTAACTTTACTTATTCTGCTACTTATAATAAAGGATAATTTGCATATAAAATATCCCTAATTCAGACTCTATCTGGAAAGTTATCATCGAAATAGAAAGACTGTTCTTGACTGTTGGCCAATTGGAATATAAGAAAAAATAAAATGTTTTTATTTATTCATATCCTGCCTTTATTATTATTATTATCAACTCAAGGCAGGAAACATACCCAGCACAACTTCCTTCTCAATTTTCCTCACAACAACCTTGTGAGGTAGGTTGCACTGAAAGAGAATGACTGGCCCAAAGTCACCCAATTGGCTTTCATGGATAAGGCAGGACTTGAATTTATGGTAATTATTCCTTTGGTAACAGCATATCAGTGTCCCATTATATTATTGGAAAAAAAATAGTCAAATTATACACTGTTGGTAAACCAAGAAAAAAATACTATTTAATTCACAAACTTTAATTCTAGAAATCCTTTACTATGAAGTAGATATTTTACTGAGTAGACTAACTTCAGGTTTGAAATTTTAATTGCAGATTTATCTGATGCTCTTCTGACTGTTTTGGTTAATATGCTGTTGAAAGTAATTGACATTAAGTAAAACATAGAAATTTTATCATTTAAGTTCATTTTGAATAATCTTACATAATTTATATTAGCTAGTATTAAAAATGTAACTATTAAAAGATTACAGTTGTAATAACTCTACTCTGCCTTGTTAAGTTAAACTACTCTGAAAGTTTAACTTTCAGCGAATATGTGCTTAAACAAGATATTTAAAACTAAAGAGCCCTCTAGTGAACTTGCCTTAAAATTGCTACATTTTTTTCTTTTATTATTCTGTTACAGACCTTCTTTAAAAGTCTTAAACTTATAAACATATTTGTTTAATAAGAGCAAAACTAAATTAATCAAAATCCAAAAAATAAAATTGTTATCTAAATTGCATATGGACTTAATTCTGATACATCACAGGGCTTCTCAAATTATTCTTTAAAACATTTAAGTCTTTTGGGAGAATTAAATCAGTTCTTTCACAACATTATAAAGCTACTTGCATGGTGTAGCCTTAGCAAGGAATTTTAGAGTATTTTAAAGATGCGCACAATTATTAAAAGGCACTAGAAGAAAACACTAGCAGGAAAAATTACATCATTTGTAAAATTCTTAATTGTAATACTGTGACCGTACTGAAAATTCATAGTTTGTTGACGTTAAAATGTTAAAGTATTAATTCATAATTTGAAATAATTGCTAGCAGAACCTTGACTAGTAAATACCAGTAGTATTTTCTTTTTCAAATTCTAGGAAGGAATGATTCCTTACATTTGATATTACTCTATAGGATCCACCTATAATTAATAGCGATAGCAATAGCACTTAGACTTATTTACCACTTCACAGTGCTTTACAGCCCTCTCTAAGCGGTTTACACAGTCAGCATATTGCTTCTAAAAATCTGGGTCCTAATGTTGTGAAGTAGCTAATTAAAAACACATGATTTAAATTATACAAATCAGATTAAGCGTAATAAGTGGAATCTGGTACATCTGATGTGAATGCTATATGAAAAAGTGTGCACCTATTTTTAGAGAAAAGCAAAATTTTAGTGTAGTGCAAAGTTAAAGTTATGGATTTCTATGCATAGGTGTGAGAAATCTTGAAGGTCCCAGTTCTCGTTAATTGTATCATAACATATGAAGGAGTTAAAATAGAAGGGTTCCTCCTAAAATCCATTATCATCTTGACAATTTTAAGCATATTTAGCTTCAGATTGTTACGGCTGCACAGCAGGGCCAGTTGTTCAACTTCCCATCACCATCTTGAATGAGGCCAATGACTGTTGTACCGTCTGCAAACTTCAGAACTTTAACAGCTTCCCTCTGATAAAATAATCCTATCCCAACTGAAAATGTAATACTGCAGCAATAAATCTAATACTAGATACTTACCTAGAAACTTCTTCTAAAATAAAAATACTTCACCAGTGAAAATGCCCATATGATATTTGCTGTTGCTTTTCAATTCTCAATGACTAGGAGTTTCCAAAAATCATATATGATAATGACCTTTTAATTTTGGGGAATTTCTTGTCTGAATTTCACCTATTAACTCTACTTGAACCAACTTTGAACTGAAAAATTGGTTCAAAATAAATACAGTTTTATGACATTCTACAGATACAGTGACATTTCCATATACATATTTCCACCTATATTTGTTGCATTAAGCCTATTGGTAGAGGTTTGCACAAAATTAGAAATTATGTGTCATGAATGCTTGACTGGATTGCCCTAGGTACATCACACTCTAGAATAACTGGAAATGTGCAACATTTTGGTTATTTTTGGATTTTTTTTTCAAGAATAGTCCAGAAAGTTCTAGGAATAGAGCAAGACTGACATAGCTCACCCCTCTCTTTTCTTCTCCTCTCCTCATGGCCTAGGTACTAGTTTGCCTAGGGATCTTCATAGCACAACTCCCTGCTACCATTTTATATTTGAACACAGCATAAGTGACTGGTCCATTCCACTTTTTGCTCCTTTTCACATAGGTTTCCATCCCTGCAGCTGCTGTCATCCTATATGATCAGGCCACTTGTCCCTCACCTGGCTTTCCCATTTTCTCCTTCCTTGTAGCTGTCATTGCCAAATTTGAATTCAAGAATGTGATACAGATACTCAACTAGCCCTGCTACCCTCTCTGGATATTCCATCACCTTCCTTACCTTTATCTCTGCTTAGCTGCCACACACAGATGGCTTCATTTTTCTCTTCTGTATCTTATTCTAGAGGCCCTATGTCTGGAACACATATGTTCTGGGTCCATGTCTGGATAAAATACCTATGTTTTGTTCCAAACATGGACCACTCAGTTCTACCTGTTCCATATTCAGGATAGCTTGTGCACTGAACATTATGGATATTGCTAATATAAATAGTTAAGAAGAGACACACTTTTCAAAAAGTCTAGAGATTATAGTAAGGATATATTCCAAGGAGCGGATAGGCAAAAACTGAAGGATACATACAAAAACTTGATTACTGTTCTGCATATTTAATCAACTCTGATCAAATCATGACCTAATATTTCTGTATTAGTTGTCAAGTATATATGAGATTTGCTATAAAGTATTAATAAGTGTATTGATTCCAGGAGAAGGATATCAATGTTTAAATTTTCCATAATTTCTCCATTGTGCTGTATTGCTCACAGTTCTCAATAATAATTTTTTCTCAGTGGATGGTGCAGTGTTCCAGAAAAAAAACATGTTTTCTATTTCTCTAGAAAACTGTAACTACAGCTTCTATGATCACCACTAAGACACTACCTCTTGTTCTGAAAGCAACAGCAACCATGCCTGCCTCTGTTGTGGGTCAAAGACCTACAATTGCCATGGTGACTGCCATCAACAGCAGCCAGAAAACTGTCCTTAGCACTGATGCACAGAACACGCCTGTCAACCTCCAGACAACAAATAAAGTCACTGGTCCAGGAACAGAGGCAGTACAAATAGTGGCAAAAAATACAGTCACATTGGTAAGCAAGCTGGGTAGCTCAGCACTTGAACCATTTTTTATAATAATCATAATAAGAAATTATGTATACTAGAGAAATCATGAAATTATGTATACTTATTTACATACTTGGAGAATATACTTTATATTTTGATGCTTTGCTTAAATTACAATTAGATAACACACTTATTTTAGAAATTTTCAATTTTAACTACTATTCCAATGCTGATTAATATTGTTACAGTACTACACAATTATGTATCCTTAACATATGTTCCAATAATAAGGTATCAAATTGTTTCTATATGATTCTTAATCTCCTTGCTAAAAGGACAGATTCCTTAATTTTGATTGTAGAAGTTTATGCTTGGGGACTCTTTATTTGAATGGTACAACTTCTGACATAGTTTATTTTTTTCAATTTCATTGCTTGTTTAACTTCATTAAATATTACTGCCACTGGGTCCATAAAATGGTACCTTGCACAATGAGTTCTTGCCAGCATTTTTTCACTCTATAACAGTTACAAGCATTATTATGATCAAGGATCAGTTGACAAAATGTCACACAATTGAAACCTATTAAAATGTAAATTTTAATTTTAAATGTGAAGTCAGCTATTTAAACAGATACAATTTGGATTAGAAATGTAACAGTGATTATCAGTATACTATTAAATATATGAGGCATCTGAATGTTAACATTTGAGAATTAATCCAGAAATGCAGCTGCAAGTAAATCTACTTACAGCCTTCGTATTCTCGTAATAAATTATCATGTTTCTGGACAATAAGGAAAATAATTCATTGTGCAAAGTAGTGGTTTGGGATACTTTGAATATATGAATGCTTATGTTCTTAACATATTTAAACATCTTGTGAAATACAATTTGAATAGGTAACAAGACTGATAACTGTATTCTATAGAACAACCTGTAATGTATAAAAATTCAAAAGATTCAGATGACTGGTCCAGTTTTACAGTGATAACATAGATTTATATATTTATGAGACAAGCTTTATATTCCTAAATAAGAAAGACAGTTTCATTCTTCAGAATCAGTTCATATTGGAAAAACTGGTAACCATTATAAAACTTTAAAATGATTAATCGTACCTATACTTTGCTTAAAGCTGCTTTAGTTTTATCGCCACCTGAGCTCACTCCTGTTGTTTAGCAGGTTCAAGCTACAGCTCCTCAACCTATCAAAGTGCCACAGTTCATCCCTCCTCCCAGACTTACTCCTCGACCAAATTTTCTTCCACAGGTGAGTCTGTTCAGAATAGGTGCCAACTAACCAAACTGTGTCAAACTCAGTGAGGTATGACTTTAATTTGAGGTTTAAAAAAACAACATTAGATATTTCACACATTTAATAAGAATTAGGGTTGTCAAATCCAGGCCACAAGAATCTGAATGACCAGGAGTGCCATTCAGATTGTAAGGTGACAGCAGTGAATTAGCATTGTTGCTACAATCTATTGTTGAGTTGGCTTCTTGCAGTTCAGACATGGTAGCCAGCAATAAATTCTGCCCAATGAGTTCCTTTTTATATTAAAGCTTCATTTTTGCCATCTTATGGGAGTGTTTTGTTCTAATTGTTTCTGCATACTTTATCAGGTCTGGCAAGAGAGGTATGCTTCAGGCCTTATCAATTAAAATGTCACCTGGTGGTACCAGAACTGTGCCTTTTCTGGCTCAGAACCTATCCTTCCCACCCAAGATCACTTTGTCCCTAATCTTGCTGGCATTCAAAAACCCGTTAAGATCTGGCAGTTCTCCCAGGCTCGGAGGTCAGAAAGTTAGCTGAGACTGTGAATAGAATTAACTTTTTGTTGCTGAGCTGTACCCAATTGCCCCCAATTGCTTCTCTGTATTCATCATGTGCTTTTAATTTGGTTTCTTTTCATTATACTAATGTATAACCAATAAGGTGTTTGCCACCCAGTTGCTGCCACCGTGATGAGTTTGTAGTTTAATTAGTGCAATTTGCTCTTACTGTTTTTGAGAAAGGATAAAATTTGTCATGGGAAGATTGGTTGAGAAATTTTTTTTCTGAAATAGATATCTCCCAACTATTTAAAGGCAAATATGCAACAGTAAAATAGAAATCTAGATGATTGTTAGATTGCAACAGAAAGCTAGAGTTTTCTTATTGTTTTGATGCAATGTAACAGTTGTCCTGAATTTTGCATTCCACGACTGGTAGCCATATGTATAACAACTTGTATGCCATGCTTTGAATGTCTATACTGTTTCTTTCAATAAATGATTCTTATATCTCAGTGATGTTATATTTGTCACCTTCAGCTCCATTGCCTGCTATTTAGAGAACCACTTTTCCATCTCTGAAGCATAAAGTTAAGATATATATATATATATATCTAACATCCTAATATGTTAGATTCAACATTTAAAATGATATCTGTGTACATTATCTCAATGCAGAGATGTAGGGTTAATATAAATGCAGCTGCATTTAATTTATATTTATATTGCATAGATATTTCCTCTTACTGTTAATATTCTTAAAGAATACAGCATTGGAAATTCAACATATTCTATGTTACTATATCAGGACTTGAAAAATCACATGACCACTCTATTTTTTATTATAAGCTAATTTGTAAAGTAATATTATCCCTTTAGTCTGAATAATAAGTATATGAAGCTTCCTGATGCAGAGACAAGGAACAGTTTTTGGTACAATTTACAGCCATTATATTTGGAATCAAGCAAGTTTGAAACAGATTTCAAATTAAATAGCTTTGTGCTAATGTGTATCTCAATGTAATACAAATACTGTTGTCTGCGAAGTCATGTTTGTAGGAAATAGTCTAATACCTCTGTCTGCCTATCTCTCTCTAGGTTCGACCAAAACCAGTTGCCCAGAATAACATACCTATAGCTCCAGCCCCACCTCCTCCTATGCTTGCTGCTCCTCAACTTATTCAGAGGCCTGTGATGTTGACCACAAAGTTCACCCCCACCTCCTTACCCTCTACACAGAATTCCATACACCCAGTTCGTGTTGTGAATGGGCAAACAGCAACCATAGCCAAAACTTTTCCAATGGCACAACTCACCAGCATTGTTATAGCAGCTCCAGGTGCCAGGCTTGCTGGACCTCAGACTCTACAGATCAGCAAACCAAATGTTGAGAAGCAGGTACAGCTAGAGGAATGCTATTTGGTCGGTCTGTATTTTTATTTACAGTCCATCAGAGCTATTATCATTTGCTTGTTGTTTTTTTGCCTAAGTATACAATTTTCATTTTCAGCAAAAAAATATATATTTCCATTATGTTGCTAACATTTCTAATTAATCTAACTTCAAAATGAGGTAACAATTTTACAACAACGTCTAATTTATCATTGGTTATTCAATGTTGTTTAAAAATTTTGCAACCTGGATAGTTGAAAGAGTATTTCCCTAACATAATAGAAGTAGTCATCATTTTCCTGACAGCACATCTTTTCATGGTTGATTTTGAAGCCTGCTAATTTGAATTCTCAAAAGTTGCTTTTAAGCTTGACAAATTTTCCGTTGTATGAGAAAAATGATCTACTTTTTATCTCTTTTAGGATGGTGTAACATATATGTCACAGTAAAATACAAACACAAAATCAGCATATGCCAAATTAGCACTTTGCAAAGAAGGGAAGGGGTAGTGTTTCCTTCCATTTTGAACTAAAAAAGAACCACTGTTAGTGTTGACTGGGACTTGAAACTTGTATTTTTAATATCTTAAACCATGATTGACTTATTCAGTAAATAGCACCAAATGTTTCCAATGTTGTTTCACAGTCATGCCAGACCAGACCATTAGAATAAACTACAGTTCATACAAATGTTTCAGACATGGCCAATATTCACTCATAATTATAAGACACATTTTAACTATGTTTTATTGAAAACTCTATAGCACATTAGTTTGTATGGCATAGTAAACCAAAAAGGAACATTCTTAATGTGGCTTACTATTAAGAACAAACCAATCCATATGCATATTCCATGTATTGCTCATATAGCAGACTTATCTTTGTCACCTTGGAAATGATTGGTAATATTTTATGACTTCACATCCATGTCATAAAGTGATTATTGTGTCATTGTGGAGGAACTTATGATGCAAAGGATTCTGCCATATGCTATGTATACTTCAGGAAAGCCCACTCTTTCAGGAATCATGGAGAACTAATTTTCAAGCACATTTCATGTTAATACTAAAGCCCAAAGAGGAGTGCTTGTTCTTAACAAAATGGTGTCTAAGCAAGCTTTTCAGGGAGATCATTCTTTAAAATACCAACTCATCTATAGTTCTGCTTCCCAGGTCTTTTACTTAAGTGTTGGAGTTGGGGGGGGGGGGCACGGTCTTCTGAAAAACTAATTATTATTTGGGATATTTTCACATAATTAAGGACTTTTCCTCATTGTTGTCATTCTGGCTAATGAAAGGTATTGCTTTTTTGTTTTGTTTTGTTTTATGCTAAATCAAGGAGTATATATTCAGTTATTTCTTTTTCAGACAGTCAAGCCCCAAGTAGAAACGGAGGAGAAGCCAACAGAGATTCATACTGTTACCTCTCCTGCACCTCCCAAGCCAAAACGAGAAGAAAACCCACAGGTACCAGTAGTTAAAATATTATTTTCTGGAAAATAATCTAATATATTACCAGTTGCTAATATACAAAAACTTGGGTTTTGGTTATTGTCTCAAATCTCTTAAATATCTGAAAATAATGCTTCCATAATGCCTTTGAGGTATATATTAATACAATTGATGGTATAATTCAGATTAACAGTAATATTAACAGACAGTTAAAAATACTTATGAATTTATGGGGAAGAATAAACGTGGTAAAAATGAATTTAATTTCAAGATTAGTTTACAAATTTAAGAGAGATGTCTCTGTATTAATTCCAACTAGATATTTTAAACAAATCAATAAGCTTCTGATGACATTTTAATAAAATGGTCCGACCCCAACGTTCTTTCTTTGAAATTCTAATTACACATGAAAATGGAGCTTCTTATTTTGCAGAATTTTAATTGTAGCATTGAGCAAATGTATTTTAAAATACATACATACATGCTTCTTTTTTAAAAAAATAAAAATAAAATGTATGCCACCATACTTAAGATACTATGGCTACCACCATGAAGTTATTATTGGCTTCTTTTAAATCCTGTCAGATTCTACTTTTAATCAGAACTGAGGTGTATTTCCAGTATTAAAGGCAGCCAGATTTATTTGCATTTTATTGAGAAGGAGATTCACATTTGATCTTTTTATAAAAAGGATACTTATTTTTGTTTTTAATATTATACTAATACTTTCTCTGAAGTGACATGTATATTATGCTTGGTTGGTTGATTGGTTGGGTGGTTGGATGGTTGGTTGGTTGATCAGGGAAGCAAGGGAAAGGAAGGAAGGAAGGATTTTATGGACTGATACCTATTTAGAAATGGTGGATGAAAGTACTTGTACGTTTAATTTTAGTTTTGGTAAATGTTAGCTGAAAAGGGGTTAAGATCATATTATCAAGGATTTCATTATTAATCATATTTCTATAACTGAGAAGTATAAAAAGAATGCAACCTGCCCAAAAAGACTAAAATGGCAAGTATAAATAAAATATTAAACTTACAACAAAATATTTATTTTTAGAAATTAACCAACAATTGAATAATACAGAAATTGAATTTTTAAAAAATTTGGAATAAAAAATAAAAGACTCCAATTTTAAGAAATCAGCCGTCTCAACTTTAAAAAGATGTTAAATGTGTCTCATAATCTTTACAGAATATTAATTCATCAAAATATTCTTCAAATGTATGGGATAACTCAGCAAATCTCAAAAGTAGTTGTTATTTATTTTTCTAGATTGGATATGCAGTATATTTGAAGACCTGTTAAAAATATGTGTTGGACATGTCTCTGATAATTCCATGGTGGTGGAATATTCTTAATATTATCAGTAAGGTTTCAGCAAGGGAGTTAAAGTTTTAAAATGCCAATTTTTATGATAAATTATATTTTAAAAATCCTGAAATTTTGTGAAGAATTTGGGGTACATCATGTAACAATTGTTGGGAAAAAATATTGTAAACTTTTCTTGGGAAAGATACTAATTCACCAAATGTCAATGTGGTTTGAAGAAATGTGTTCACTCTTGAGTTTTTGAATTAACTCTTTATTAGTATAAAGAGTCAATTCTTAAAATATCTAGCCAATGTGTCACTCAGGTCTTCTGTGAATTACAGGAGCAGATGACAGTAAGCTTTATTATAGTTGGAGGTGGGGTGGGGAACAGTGGATAGTTAGTTGAGGACATGATGGACTTAATAAAATAAATTTTCTTTACTATTTTCACCATTATTTAATCGTTACGGCCATGCTTTACTACAAATTCCCTGCACAACTTCAACAATTTTATTTCAGCCAATTTTTTTTTTCACCTGGCTGAACTGCCCTTCAATTGCCATAACCTTAGATTCATGTTTGGGATGTTGATGAGGTGTCTTTTTTTATTTGTTTCACAGTTATATGAAGACCTTTGACATGATCATCAATCCAAACTGCTAGAAACTTTCCCAGAATTTTGAGGAATTCCTCAAATTTCATAAATCTTTTGGAGTGGACTGTTTTAATAGGATATCTATTCTTCCAAGGGAGGGTAGTTGCCAGAAATATGACCTAGCTATGATGATTGGATTTTCTAAATGTTACTTAAGTATCAGATCAAAGGGCTGAAAAATCAGTGGTAATGTTAACTGTATGCCCTGGGTCAGTAATGCATAGTCCCATAGTCAGTTCCATAATCACCATGGAAAGCAAGAAATGGCATCCATCAATTGTATCTCGGTATCCCAGGGTAAGAGAGTGAGAGAAATTGCCAAGCATATACTTCACAATGCAGAGAATTTGTGTAGTGTGGGTAAAACTGGTGCTACTTTGCCCTCAGGGACAGATTCTTACTGAGTTTGACCTAGTAATTATCTTGTCTAGCCTATCTCACAGGATTATCATGGGGAATATTGGAGAAAAGAGAACTGTGTATTATTTTGAGCTCCTGAAAGGAAGATGGATTTTGCATGTGACAAATAAATAAGCAAACCTATACTTGAAAAGTTTTAAAAAATACTTGTTGTAAAAAAATACAATGTGGCTATGTGTGTTCCTGCTTTATCAGGATTTACGTTATTTTGAATGTCTTTCTTTAAGGGACTTAATTCCACAAAGATTCAAATTACCATATTCAAACCCAACATTTTAAGAACTTTATGCTACTGTGGTGTTAATTCCTACACATTTCTGATAGTGACAGTTTTGATTAATTAAAAAAGCATTATCATTTATATTAACTCTCATTTTTGAAATTATTTTATGTTGTTTTATAGATATCATTTTATCCCAGCTTTTCTTAGGATAAACTGGGGAAATGTGTTACTTGTTACTTTATTCCCAAGATAGATGTAAAATATAGTACAATTAGAATAGTAACATATTTTACGGAGAGTGATTTGGGGTAGCTTCAGATGACATGTAAGGAAGCCAGCTCCCTAGAGAGTGAGTTTACTGAGTAAATAAACAGGAGCTTGCCTATTTAAGTTTGACTAAGGATAAGGAAGAGGCAGGAGAGACAGAATAAAAGAGAAAAAGCCAGAGAAGATAAAGGCAGGTGATTGACTGCATCTGCTAACTGTATGTGGAGATTCTCAATCATCCAGGTCATGGCTGTCTCAAAGCTGCTTTTCAAAAGGCAACTGGACTTCTGAAAGCACTTCGGTGCTCCTGCTGACTCTTTTTCTCATCGTCCATTGGGCTGCTGATTGCTAATTGGACATGATTGGACATTTCTTGCTGTTGATCTAGTTGTGAGGAAGCTTGTGGGGAAGCCAGCTCCCCAGCAACAGGCAGGCAGGAGATTGGTGGGGGAATTCCTGGAAAGGAACCAAGGAGGATGTGTGTTGGAACCAAGGAGGTGTGTGTTGTTCATTCTTTTTTTCATCAGAGGAATAGGAAGGCAGAAAATTACTATTGTGATCAGTATGAGATGTGCCATATTTGTTTTTTGAAGGCAAGAGCTCCACTGTGACAAATGCAAAAAGATTACCATCCTGGAAGAGAGGTTGAAAGAACTACAGATAAAATTTTCACTTCCTAGCTTATCAGGGGAGATAGGGAGTTCATAAATAAGTCACAGGAAGTGCTTGTGGAAAGATAACTGAATTAGGAACCCCCCTGGAAAATAAAGAAAGCAAAATGGGAGGATTGGAAAGCAATCTGGCTTTTAAAATTTAAAGTTATAGAATAGATTTCAAAATTTCACTGTTTATTATATTTTTGTATTAAAAGAAAAGCAGCTACCATAAATCTGAGGAACTGAAGAAGGGGGTGCTACAGGTTCTGCAAAAGGAAGGATGCCATCCTCTTCCCTGGGAGCAGGAAACAAATGATGGTGGTACTCTGTTAACCAGCCAGTCTGTCAAGAGGAGTATGATGCTTTTCTGGGCACACATTTGGAATGTGACAAAAAGCTTCCCAACCCATTGATAAATACCCCTTCCCTCTGATCTGTTTGGGAACAAATACATAGCCAAATACAAACTTGAATCATTGCAAGCACTGGATAGGAAAGCAACATTACTTGGGGCTCAGTTTGTGTTCTCTTCCTTCTTTCCTATAAAAGGACATAGCGTAGGAAGAGAATTCTCCAAAAGAACAATTAGGTATACTGTTAGGTATAACAATTATGTTAGGTATAACAATTAGGTATAACAATTAGGTATAACAATTAGGTACCAACAAAAAAACTTTTGTTTCTTTGATATTAGAATGCATTATTTCAGATTCCCGGCCAAAGATAGGCTGTATGTTATAAGAACTGGAAGGATAAGTTTGGAAGAGACCGTGGTCAGGAGGACTGGATCCTATAGGGAAGGACAGGACATAATTGAAAATAATATGATGCTGGTAAGGAAGTACAGAATGTAGTGGTATTAAAAATGAGCATGTAAATACCAGAAGGAATAGATCAAGTTGTATGACCAAGTGTTCCAGCTTCGTTACACAAATACACAAAGTGAGGGACACAAGTTAGAATAATTAGAATGTTGGAAGAATATGATTTAATTGGTATTACTGAAAGCTGGGAGAATCAAATTCATGATTAGAAAAAAAGATTGAAGAAGATAATTGTCCAGACCAATCTTGAAAAACCAACTCAGCCAAAACCACTGAGTCCCAAAATTCCTTAAGAGTTGTTGAATCATTTGTATTAAGAAATGACTGTTAGCTAAATTTTCTATAATACTGTGTGATTTCAATTTTTTGTTTCTCTTAATTCAGAAACTTGCCTTTATGGTTTCTCTTGGACTTGTTACGCATGATCATCTGGAAGGTAAAAAGATAACCAAGCTTTTTCATTGCTTTTTTTAAAATCAAGACCTATTAAGTTTCATTTCACTTTATTGGGTTTATTTTCAAAGAAATGTTTGGGATTTACTTTGAGTATAGATAAAATAAAAGTTTTATACTACCCAGAAAGAACTTGTGCTTAACATATTCTAAGAAAATCTCAAACATGATAAAATGTATGTTCTCATATGATTAAAAATAGAAAGTTATTATCTTTTGGCATGCAACATATATTTTTAAAAAACTGATTTAATAACGAAATCTTAATCAGGTTTTCGATAAGTTTGATAAAAGGGGTTTCTTTAAGACTTATTATATATTTTAACAAATAATTTCACATACTCTTAAATGATAGTGTTTATATATATATCTTGATGCATTTTCCTATGAACGTGTTTGCAATTTTTTTTAAAAAGTAATCCTTATATATTTGTAACCTGTCACGGACTTACTGCATGGAAAAGAGTTGCAATATGCATTGAGCAACTAAATAGGTCTTTATATTTTTCTGCAGCTGTTGATTTTGACTTTAATGCTTTCTGTCATCATTACTTTGCAATATTCATGGTAAAAATTCATACACTATAATGAATCTTGCACTAATTATAACTTGAAAATTTCTCTTGATTCATTAGTTGATAAAAAATATAAAATTAGATTTTTGAAGATGTGGGCTGTAATCTTTTAAGTTGAATTGGTGTCATGTACTGATGTATTTTCAATCTATTTTTATGTAATACAGCTGTTTCTTTAGGATTATCTTTGTGCAAGGGTGATCAGAAATGATAGATTCTGACTTCTAGTTTCTCAGACTCTAAAACAAAATCTAGGAAATGCTTGCAAATGCTTGTATTTTCTAACCAAATTATTTCTTTCCTCAAGAAATACAAAGTAAAAGACAAGAAAGAAAACGAAGAACCACAGCAAATCCAGTTTACAGTGGAGCTGTTTTTGAGCCTGAGGTAGCAATCTCTTATTAGAAATTAGAAATACAACTATACATTAGAAATAAAATCTGATTGAAAAGAGCATGTTTAGCAAATGAATTCTATGAATGATGACTGTCCTTACTGCATCTGCGAGAAGCAGTGTGGTTTTGGGTTGCTCTGCTTGCCAGGATTCAATTGCCCTTCCATGACCCACAGCATTTGCCTAATAGTTCAACTATACCCACCCTCAAAGACACTAGAAAACTATGTAGACAGTCCTGGGTTGCCCTGATATATTTCTAGAAGTTATAGACTAGTTGTTGAATGATGAAGATTTAGCATCAAATCATTGTCTTTTTGTAGTGGAAAAAGGTTTGTTATGGCCTGTCAGTAATTTCATGAAAGTTGAAGTTCTCTAGAGTAGGTGTTCTAGTTAACACAATGATGAATGCATTCTTTAAAATACTAAGAGCTTGCTCAAATCTAGAAATGACTTTTAGTAGTGAAGCATGTTTGTTTATGTTACATATGGATATGCATCAGTGATTCTATAGATTTCAATTAACAAAAAGTCTTTATTACTTTGTTCCTATCTTTTACAAAGCGCAAGAAGAGCGCGGTCACATATCTGAACAGCACAATGCATCCTGGGACACGTAAACGAGGTAAATTTCTAATTAAGGGATGATACATGAATCAAATATGTTAAATAATCATATAAACAGAAGAATAGCTTTTCTGCTTTCAGACAAGTCCCATCATAATCTAGGATTTTGTTTCTCACAGTGGCCACCTACATGCTTCCATAGTAGCCACATAAAGAATATGGAGACATTCCCCCCTCCTGCTATTCTTTTTCAATTAATATTTGGGGGTATCCTTTACCCTATACAGAAGTAGTGTAGAATTGTCAAAATTAATACAGTAGTTGTATTCACACTATCCAAGTTAGCATCCATAACTGTATATTTTGATAACGAATTCCATAGATTAATTTTGCACTGTATGAAGAAGTACTTTTTGTCCATTGTAAATTTCCTTAGCTGACCTCTAGGAATTGCAACAATATTTCCTACAAATCATTGTTTAGTCAAAATACCCAGAATAGGAAAAAGATATAAATACTATAGATATTTGCTAAACTTTGATATACTTAACAGCACAATACTTAAGAGCACAAACACAAATACCAATAAGTCATTTAAAAAAATTAATACAACATTGAAAAAAATTAAGCTCTCATGCTCTATGAAGGACAGTACTTTTGTTTCCTTGTTAAAATAATTACATATATATGATATAACATGTGCATTAGAACAACTCTAGTCAAAGCCAAGGTTTTAATTCTTAATAAAGGCAAATAGTAGAAATAGCATTGAACCAAAGAAGAAATAAAGGATCTAGCAAAAAAAAGAGGTTAATATAAGGAACCACAGAAAACAAGGTCGAGGGGATTTATGAAAATGGTGAATAATGGAATAATTTGGTGAATAAATTGTCTCATATGGTCATAAAGAAAAATGAAAGTTGAGATGAGTGATGATGTAATCATGCTAAGCAGAAAGTGGAATCAATTTCTGGTGTCTTAAGTCCAAAAGTTTCCAAGTTTTGAGAGAAAGAAAAAAATACCTTATTTTTCTATGCCAAGCATGATTGCATGCATCTCAGTCATATCACTCTTTAGTTACCTTTAGCTAAAAATAATTGAAATATTATACTTTTTTCAAAGAATAAAGGTGCTTGAGCATCTTGATAATTTTAGTTGTCCTTTTCTATACTTTTCCCCCTTTTATTATAACCTTTTTCAAATACAGTAATTAGAACTATACACAATATTTCAGGTACAGGGATAATTATAAATTTGTACAATGGCATTTCAATATTGGCAGATTTTTTTTAAATACCTTTCCTTTATGAGACAAACTACTCCCAATCTGACAGTTAAAACCCCAAACTCTTTTCTTTAAAGACTGATTTCCTCTGTAGGCAGGTTCAATACAGGAGTTAAGAGTGAGCATGAAAGTAGCTACCTGCCAGATATTTGTTATTCTCATTCCCAATTTGAATTTATAAAATTCAAAAGATAATATGCCCGAAAAAGCTTTTTCAAGCATTTAGATTTTGTTTTGGATATAAAATACTGCTGATGTAATCCAGTGTAATCCAGTGTAATGGGTGCTTTATTAGTTACACAATACAGCTGTGTGAGCATTATGTAATGTCAAATAACATTTGATTCTGTTAATGTTTTTTAATAATTCCTTTGCTGCTGAGCTTATTTAAAAATAAAATTGATAATTTGAAATACAAGTTGTAATTTTAAAACAATATTTTGTATTTAAAATGTGTACTGATGAACTTGAGATATTGTGGTTCTAATCGTGTACTTCAATGTAAAGAATATATGAATATAAGTGATTAAAAGATTTCAGAGTCAATTGCAGGTTCCACTGTGCAATTTTTTTTCTTTTCCAAAATATGTCATTATAACTAAAGTAGAATTGATATTTTTCTCATTGCTTTTGGCATTTTGTTCTTGATCACATAAAAGAAACCTTTATATTTCTTTCTACCACTCTTTACCTGTTTGGTACAGCTTAATTTTAAAAAGTTACCTATGAATGCATAATTCCATGCTTCCGTCTTTTGTCTGTAATTTTTATCAATCATTAGAAAACTATTACAAAAAGAACTATTGGGTTATATTTTCAATTAGAATAATAGTTCACTTCAGAATAATAATTTACCAGGCAATTTTATGTCATAGTTATTTTATGAATAACAAAAGTGCTCTTTACATTTATGATTGGTCTAGATTCAATGCTGTATAATTTTTAAAAATATTCCTTAATGAACTAAAATATTTTCCAGATCTAATATTATTATTAGATATTATTTAATATCATATATATATATATATATATATATATATATATATATATATATATAATATAATATATATATATATATATATATATATATATATATATATAAATTGCCTAAATGAAAATGTTATGGCTAGCCTCCAAACGGTATCTCAGTATTTCAGATTTCTAAGAAAAAGAGGAAATAAGACTTAAAAAATGTATGAAGTATTACTAGGTACTTTTTAAGGATTATGAAGATATTTCAGTCAATCTAAGGGGTAATGGATCATGGCAACTTTTGGTAGAAGTCAATTGGGGGCTTGATATGGAAGGAAAGATAGAACACTCAAAACATTAAGACTGAAATGACATACCATTGTTAGGAGTAGCAACCTTTACCTTTCTGAGAAACTGCAGGGTTTTTTTCTCATAGTATCCTTTTTGAAATTATTCTTGTAAATGTCTTAAAATTAATGTGAGAATCTTGGCTTCCTTTCACTTGTGACTATTATACTAACTACCTCTCTGTACCTCATCGCTTCCTTTTTCATGCTAGCCAATGAGGAGCAATGTCCAAAGGTATGTAAGATTATTTTCCTCCCCTTTTTGTTTCCTTCTGTTAATATGTAGGTCGTCCACCTAAATACAACACTGTGCTGGGATTTGGGGCTCTCACCCCCACATCCCCTCTGTCCAGTCATCCTGATTCCCCTGAAAATGAAAAGTCAGAGACATTTACTTTCCCTGCAACTGTTCAGCCTGTATCCTTACCCAGCCCCAGCTCCATGGACGTAAGTAATTCTTGCTGAATTATACACCATTTGAAGCAAAGCTACTGCGCAGAAACTCCAGAAGTCATTTTCTTAAGAAATACTTTAAATTGCACCAAAACTCCTCTTCTGGACTCTGCATAGTCGATAACTATTTCCCTCTCCTTGCCACATTTCCTAGAGTAGATGGATTCCATACTGTCCTAGTATCTCTAGGATATTTCCTCTCTATTCATCTTTTCAGATGCACAGAGAGATTGATGCATTTGTGTGCATGTTTTAGCAGTGGAGTGGCAGGAAAGAAATCAAGTTTCTTTGGTCATATTCAGATCATAAAATCATGACAAGTATTATTCATCAGGAATGGGATGAATTAATTCCTCAGGCTTCACCAAATCATGTAGTTTCAATGGCTGTTGGCAACATCTTGTGCCTTACAGATTCCTGGATAATGGATTCTGCTCTCTTTCTTTAGCCTTCAGTGGTACAGAGCGTTCTGTAAAATTGGTCCTTTGTTTGATACAGATTTGTTGTGTAAAAATTGTTCTAATCCTTCACTGATAGATATAAATATAATTAGCATTCATAGGAACAACATTTGTTCTCATTATAATAACTTAGAACTGGAAGTTGTGGATTCGTTTAATTGGATTTCATTACTTTTCTATTACTTTGTTTTTTCCAATTTAAATAAGTTATTTGTTGCTGTAAAATCCCAAATAATGGATATATGCCACTTAAATAAGCATAAATTACATTTTATATCACAGTAAATATGTCTTGAGAATATTTCTATATATCTAACTCAGTAAATAAGCAGCTTGAAATTCCTGTAGCATACAAATCTTCATTGCTGTGGCAGCAGCAATAGCCAAGTCAACAACTAAATAACATATTCTCTGCATCATGAGATAGGACAAAAGATAAAGTTAAGATAGAATCCTAAAGAGAATATATTTTTCATGTTGAAAGTCTAAACAAATGTTATTATTGATGGAATCTTCTAAATTGCCAAAAGGCAATACTGAAAATTAATTTGAACAAACAGAAGAAAATCTGATAAAAACTTATATGTATACATTCATACATGATATTTCTTAACATTGTAACAGATTAAGAAAAGATGGCATGCTTACCTGAGATTTTCTGCTTTGAATAAAGCAATGAATTTTTTGCCATTGTTTTTGGGTAATAGTTTGAACTTTTTATAGCGATGCAGTTCCTATTTTATTTCATCATCACCTAGACTGAGTTTGTTATATATTTTATAAAGCAGTTTTGTGTGTTCTGTTTACCACATTTCAGACTGGAGGCATTGTAACTGTCCGCTAGAGTCCTAAACATTTACATTATAAGTTGTGTTGAATCTTCAAGTGATACAATAATGTCTTTATGGTACTAATAATAGCTAATGCAGGTTTTATAGTCATGTGAAAAAATAAGTACACTTTACTGAAGCTTGATTTTTAACACATTTCAACATACAAATATTTGGTCTCTTGATAGCGAACAGGATATAACAAATATCACATACTATTTATATTTTGTAGTCCATTTTCTAATTGAAATATACATAAATGCAAATTTCACATGTGGAAAAAGTAAATATAACTCACTTTTATCATTACTTCAAATAAAATTAAATTCCGGCACACCAGATCAAATACAAATGATTAGAAAATCATTGGAATCTGGTAGGAACCTGTTTTATTGAAACCTCTGGCTTGATTTGCTCTTTGTTGATAAAGTGTATGGTATAGATCAAAATAGCTCTTTGAGTTCTTCAGAAAAAAAGTTATATACAGTTATGAATCTGGGAAGAGAATTAAAAAGATCACCAAACAATTGGACATCTATCATTCCACTTTCTGGAATATCATCTGGAAGTGGGGATTTCAAACAAGTACAGACTTGTCTAGGTTCATGTCCTCCCAGCAAGTTCATGCTGAAAGAAATCTCCCAAGATCTCCATCACGAGGCCTGTTTGTTGTTCTTGCCACTGTTGGTGTCAAAATGCATGATTCTACTATTATGAAGAAGCTGCTCACATTAGATCTATATGGGATGGGTAGGGTCTAGGACAACTAGCCATGGCCAACTCACCACAGCCAACTTGAAATTAACTTGTCACAGCCAAATCACCACCGGACAACTCGTCACAGTCATCTTGCTACAGAATAATTCAAATCTGTATTATTTCAGTCATTTACTTTTACTATTGGTGACAATCTTTTTGTTAAAATTACTGTAACTCTTGTATTTCTGGATTCATTTTCTTTATTTTATTATTCTTGATCACTGTTCTGGTGAAATTAATTTAACTTTCATATCTGTTGAATTGTCCTGCAATGAATTGGCCTGTAGTGAGTTGGTCACCGTGATTTGGCAAGTTGTCCCATTTGGGGAGGAGTGCCAGGAGGAAACATTTGCTGTCCAAAAAGAACCTCAAGCAAGACTAAAATCTGTTCATGAACACCTAGACAAAGACCAAGGCTTCTAAAATGATGTTTTTCTGGACAGAAAAAGCACATTATTTGGCAAAGTACCAAAAGACATGTTTGGCAAAAACAAAAAGCACTTCACCCTTACTAACCATAAAACATGGTGATTAAAGCTTTGCTATATCAGCACCTGGGCAGCTCACCATCATAGAGTCAGGTGGTATTCAGCAGGTTCTGACCAGTTCTAGAGAACCAGTAGTGGAAATTTTGAGTAATTTGGAAAACCAGCAAATACCACCTCTGACTGGAGATTTTACAATATCCTTCCCCTGCCATGACCACCAAGCCACACCCACAGAACCAGTACTAAAAAATTTGAATCCTACCACTGCATAGAATCCACTAGAATTTTTTTGTTGATACTTGAAAATACTGTGAGATTATTTGTCAAAATATTGAAACTCAACTGAAAGTAGACCTTTCAACATGACAATGACCCTAATCTGCATAGAGAAATGGGGGGAAAGTTCTTCCCAGTGTATGCTAGAAACTGGTAGATAGTTAAAAGAATCGCCTTCTTCAGGCTGTTTCTGCCAAAAGGGGCAATACGAGATATTAAAGCCAATGTTGCTTTTTCCACAGAAAGAAATGGTGCATCTGTTAGTTTTTTGTTGGATAAATGAATGCAAAATCAATTTTCATAGCTTTTTTGTTCAGTTACATCATTTTATATAATGTTTGAATGAAAGTTAAAATAATAATAACCCTAAATTAATATTAGAAAAGAAAAACACTTTATGTGGGTTTATGTATTTTTTCACATGACTGTACAAGTTAAGAGTGCTGATCCCCCTATAATTTGAATCCTGCCCAACCTCCCTTAATTTTTGTGAAAGTGATTTTACATCCTTGACCTACAACCATTCATTTAGTGACCATTTAAACTTACAGTGGCACTGAAAAAAATCAGTTGTTATTGCTGTTTGTTAATGGTCGTTGCAGGATCCCCATAATCACATGATCAAGATTAGGATGCTTGACAAGTGGCATGTATTTAAGATTGCTGCAGTGTCCAAGGTCATGGGATCACCTTTTGTGACCTTCTGACAAGCAAAGGGAAAGCCAGATTCACTTCATACCCCTGTTACTAACTTAACAACTGCAGTGAGTCACTTAACAAATGTGGCAAGGAAAGTTGTAAAATGGCACAAAACTCACATAACAACTGTCGTGCTTAGCAATGGAAATTTTGGGCTCAATTGTGACCAATCGGCTAAAATTGGGATTGGAGAAGATCAGGAATGGGCCTGAGAGGTTTTTTTAAACTTTGAAACTCTCACCCCCAATATTTCTTCCTTAAATTGAGCCCTTGGAAGTCATCAATCATTTGATATATTGTGTTTGTGGAACCATCAAGGATAATTCATATGTTAAGATAGCATGCTCATGCTGGAAATTAATGATGTTACCTCCAGAGTGTGAAGCATTGATTTTCATGCAGTTAGAAAGTTTAAGCATTAGCCAGTACTTGGGAGTAATCCCATCTCCCAATGGTTGATATTCTGTCATTATTTAATATATTACTCATAATAAAGGTAACCTACCGTTGTTTTAAGGCTAACGTGAAATAGCTTACATAATTCAGAACCAGTTTGCAAGTGTGGATCATCTTATTTACCTCTCTTCAAGTTCCTATGGAATGCCATATTTTAGGGAGAATAGGCTACTTTTACAGATCTTACTATTTACTTCTAAATCTGAAGAGTTTTAGAAAGTGGGATTCAGTTGTAGCAACTTTTCAGAATTGCCTTCAGCTCATCAAAAAGAATAGTAATATATTTTCTTCTTCTGATCTTGTTACTTTGATTTCTTTCAATCTTTATCTTTATTGTACTTTATTAGTACAATATGCTAAAATGAAAATGTCTGTGATGTAAAGGTCAATTAACACAAAATCAGTAACTCAAACAGCTTCACATTTTTTTCAGCTGAGATGTATTTATCATAGAAGTCTCAGATCAATTAAATTAGAAACAGATAGATCTGTCCTTTGACTGAATTCATAAACACACTTTCAGGCAAATGAGTTTAGGGGTAGAATAGATTTCCTTTCCCTTTGCAGTCTTATGAAAACCCTTCTGAGATCTGCTTCAAAAGTTGGAGGATATGTACAGGGCTGTCAAAAAGAGAAAAAGGAAGTCCCATAGTTTAAGTAGAAACTGAAAACATTTGATTTTCAGAATATTGATGTAAGTGAAGCCAGAGCACTTAATATACTGTTATTAGATTATTAGATTGTCTACAATTCTCACAGGAAAGGTTGTGGTAAAAATTAGAATTAAATTGTGCTTACCCTCATAAGTTAAGTCAATATTGCAATCCACTATGTTTTTGCCATTGTTGTGTAGCCAGTTATATAAAGTTGTATTTCAGACAATTCAGATTATTCAGATCTTATTGTCTTATTTCAGATCACATCCATCCAGTTTAACATACTACTTAGCGTAAATATTGTCATTTTGTTCCTCTCCATCAAAAATCTTACCTGTGTGACTATATAAAAAATGGGTTCTCTACCAGGGACCCAATCTCTGGTCCATAGACTGCCATTAGTCCGTGGCATGCCAAAAAATGGGCCATGCAAACATGCGAAGCCCCATCCATGGGATTCAGGTAGCACACAAAACCATACCCACCTCTAGTCCACAGAAAAACCTTTCTCCACAGATCCTGGTTCTCCACAGATCCTGGTGCCCAAAAGATTGATGGCAACTGCTCTAAATGAGTTACACTGACATCACCATGTACTCTTTGTACCTCTTTGCTGCAGTATATTTTTAAGTCAAAAGCCAACATTGTAATGTGCTATTTTAATGAATTAAAATAAATACAACAGTGGGAAACACCAACAGATATATATAGTTGTTCTTTCAACAATGCCAAACACTCTCAGACCAAATAAAAACAGCTCTCTACTGTAACCAACAAGCAGAAACACTCAAACTATACNTATATAGTTGTTCTTTCAACAATGCCAAACACTCTCAGACCAAATAAAAACAGCTCTCTACTGTAACCAACAAGCAGAAACACTCAAACTATACTTCGGGCATGTGATGTGAACAAATGATGGTGGGTCAGGAATAATGCAAGAACAGAGATGGTTGAAGAAGGAGAAGGCATATATTGGATGAATGCAAATATATTCTTCTAGTATGCAAATTACATATTCCCTCATTCTTTAAAAAAGAAATATTTTTGTAGTAGTATTAATAGTATCATCTGGGTACTAATATTACATTGATGTATTGCTACTACAATACTTTAAAATTGCAGTTGATAGAATTTCACCCTGACACTAAATTTAGTTACTTAGCAACAAAAGAAATAATGTTCTTGCTTTACAAGTCTACTAGAAAATGTGGTGTATCTTAAGTGATATAACAAATTTTCTTAAAAATTTTTATGGTGAAAATGTAACAAATTATACTTTGGGTAGTTTTCTGTCTTATATAGGATTCTCTCATGCATAAACTTTATTTTCATTTTTAATGTAGATTGAAAATATTTTTTTAAAAAAACCTTTCTCCCTGTTTTCCTTTTTTTATAGGGTGATATCCATGAAGATTTTTGCAGTGTTTGCAGGAAAAGTGGCCAGCTACTTATGTGTGATACATGCTCACGTGTATATCACTTGGACTGTCTAGACCCACCTCTGAAAACAATTCCTAAGGGCATGTGGATTTGTCCCAAATGTCAAGACCAGGTATTGTTCTTTCACACAAAAGAGTAGGCACCAAAGAAGGTTGTCTGTAGCAGATAAAACAAGTTTTCATTTGATGTAGAGTTAGAGGAACTGGCCTATAATACATAGCTTATCTGCAAATCAGTAGGCATTGCTAAATTGAATGAATTTTGCAGCTCTTAGCTTATTCATTAATAAGATTGCCTCTGTTTTCTATATTATAGGGTATTTTTCTGCCATTATGTCATAACATAAGTACAGTGGTTAGTTCTCATAGGCAAAGTCAGAAACATTGATCAAATCTGGTTTTTTTACCTATAAATTATCTTTTGCATTATTGTCCAAAACTGTTTCTCCCCTGCCCACCCAAATTAATATTTTCATTTATATGTCAGAAAATCCATTATTTTCAAGCCAGTTAAGAAAATCTATATAATCAAACATACCAATAATCTAACAACAAAGGTCATTTATGGGAGATGCACAAACCAAAATGTCCATTACTTCCCCAAACATTTCTCGATTTTGTTTTGTTTTTCCCCAGTCTTTCATGTGGTATTTGGCTTTGCAGAGAAATAGTTGCAAGCAAATATAAATCCTATTATGGGATAAAGAAGATTAAAAAAGAGTGATTGTGATATCCAGATGTGTCTAAACTCCCTTCTCTATTTGCTACTGCAGTTTAAGAAATGCATCGCAATTCAGTTATAAATTTTAATAGTCTCTGTGTGCACTAAACATCCAGGCAATATACGCAGGTACACAATTGTATCACCCTGTACACAATATGTACACAATTGTATAAAATTCAATAAACATAACAAATAATAGTAGATTTTAAAAGTGCAAACAACTATTAAATGAAAAAAATATGCTGTGAGGTAATTCTTTGCTTTATGGCTAGGGAGATGGTTTTCCAAAAGCTGGTATCACAGCAACGAAAGCCACCCTTCCCTGAATGACTGCCAAATTAATATCCACAGGATGTGATGAGGACAGGGGTCAGATGTAGTCCTATGGCAAAAGGCATTTTTATATATTGTAATGCTACTTACTTTCTGAAAATCCAGTGCATTTGGTATTTGAACTACTTAAAACAGCAATTTGTGAGTCAGAAAGTCATTGTCCTCTTTACTGAAAATGTAAGATCAGATATGTTGCCTTTTCATTCCAGTTGGTTGTTTTATAATTCACAGCAGGAAAGATTTCTAGATTCACTGGAATTGCTGAGGCTGTGATTTAGCTGGCCTCTTTTGTGGGAGGTAAAATACAAAAGAGTGTTTCATTTAAGGCCTTTCCAGAAGCCTGTGGAGGAGGCTTTTTTTGCATGTGGTAAATGAAATGATTACTAGCTTGGGGAGAGTGTTGATGTCTTTTTCCACCTAAATGCTTTATTAAGAAATTTAACCAATACTCCCAATTGCATTTATTTACTTGTTTTGGGGGGAAAAACTATCTTCCTTGGCAGAGCAGTTGTTGAGTCATACAAAGCATGCTTTTCACTATCGTGCTTAGGGGTTAATGTTTACTAACACAATTCCTGCCCACCTGTTACTGTTTTGTTATTTTCTGACTGTTTTATAATTCAAAGTATTTAAAATATATGTCCTTATTTAGGGGCAGTGGCAATAATCTAAGGTTCTTTAACAACTTCATAGCAGCAAGACTATATCTTCTATCCCTTTATTTTCTTCAAAACAATAATAGATCATTTTAGTATATTTATTTTATTTAGTTTGTGAATTGTGCATTCTTTAGCAGAATTTACACCCACTATGCAACCAGATGCTTTTAGTGCTTACAGGTACCCTTGTTCATTTATTTTCTTTAGTGAACCCTCAACTTCTGGTCATCCCAATCCAACTACTTGTCTTGGGCCTAGAAATAAACCCTATAAGAAATTAAAGTTGTTTAATTTTATACAACAATTCTAAGAAGACAACTATGAATGTACATATTGAAAATGGTTTGAGGTGCTATATTAAATCTTCCGTAGAAGTAGAATATGACGGCCAAATGTTCACCCTCCTTTCTTTCAGATGCTGAAGAAAGAAGAAGCAATTCCATGGCCAGGGACTTTAGCAATTGTTCATTCATATATTGCATACAAAACAGGTAAGTTAAGTAATCCTTGGTTTGATTTTTTTTTTTAAAAAATGACCAGAATGTTTGTTCTATTCAGTTGTTAAATAAAAATAATCAAATCAATAACCAAATGCTTGATAACCCTAGTAATCAAATTAGCAAGACAATTTGGGATTATTTTTTTCGTGAATCCGTCTGCAATATCAGGAATAATGCAGCATCGAACTCACCACGATTTAATGCTTGTAGTCCAGTGTAAAAAAACGATAAGAGCGCACATTTATATAGCACAAATAATAATCTCTCTTCTGCAGCAAAAGAAGAAGAAAAACAGAAATTACTAAAATGGAGTTCAGATTTAAAGCAGGAAAGAGAACAATTAGAACAGAAAGTCAAACAACTCAGCAATTCTATAACAGTAAGTATTAACCATTGCCAGGTGGTCATTTATTTGTACTACCTTTCTTTTCACTAAGAACCATGAAAAGAGGATTTATTCATTTTTATCCCATATCAATCTAGAGATGAGGAGTCCTTGATGCTCTCTGAGCAATAACTCAAACAAGGAACTGCCAAACAAGCTAACACTACACAGCCCAACCAAAACATCACCAAGACCACTCCTACCAATACTGACAGGACAAGTCACTAGAATATAAATGACAGCAAACCCCCATTCCCTACTAGCACGGATGATGTTACCTAGTTCGGGTAATGAAATGTCTGCAAGAACACAAAACTTCGAGAACACCAAGAATCCCTCGTTTCAAACCTGATCACATTTTGGGTGTTCGGTAACTCACTTACTCTTTTAATTTGTTATTGTCTTTCAAACTCAGCCAAATTTATACATTTCAACAAACACGTTCATTATTTGTATACAATTCAGTTTCAAATTCTGTTTTACGTTTTTCAATTTCAGTTTTTATCTATATTAAATCTCTTCATTGTGCAAGTGAAAACCATTGTATACTAAATGAAAGGGAAAATTCATGTAAGCTGCTTTAAGTTCCTGGAGAAGAGGCAAGATATGTATTTAGCTAACAAGAAGTTCATAGGCTCAAAGAAAATCATAGTCTGTATTATTTTAAAATCTCTTGAAGTCCATTTCAAGAAAACACATTGGTTTCACATACAAGAATCTTGATTAGACTCTGGTTAAATTAATGGATTAGTTATGTACCATCAAGTCATTGTTGACTCCTAGCATTCACATAGATTTTCTTCATGACAGGCTGTACCTGATTTTTCAAGTCTTCCAATGGTCTGTAGCTAAAATGTTTAAATTCTGTGAGATGCCGAGGGTTCTGGTACAGAGGATAGGCAATTATAATGAATTTTTATAGATAGATAGATAGATAGATAGATAGATAGATAGATAGATAGATAGATAGATAGATAGATAGAATCTGTTTGCAGTTGCTAGCAGCACAAATTTTCAGTTTTGTTATTTCCCTTTCCATGAAACTTGTGAGAAATAAATCAGTTTATGCTCTAAATCAGAGATATACTACAAAATATGTTTGCACTAGCCACCCAGATTTAGATTGTACCTCTTCTTCTCTCCAAAATAGATAGCTGTTCATCTAATGATTAGACATACTGTAGAAATATGAATCATATGCTACCTTTGCAGCTTTTGTATAGAAATTTATTTTCTTGCACAGATTGTTCCTGTGGGATCGAGGTATGTATATGGTAAATCAGAAATGTGCCATCGATAGATAGAAAGAAATTTCAGCCATTCAAAGGGAAGAATTCAGTGTTTAACTTGCTTTTTAAAATTGAGATTCCAAGATTGATTATTTCACATTACTAAATATGGTATTTTTCTATTGATATCTATAGTGCCGCATAAACATAGCTTTAAATCAAATATACACAGAGCTACATGCAAAGAAAAATGTTTTTTTTAAAGATCTTTCTGTAATGTAAGTCCATTTGAGCTAAATGCAGTTAGTTCTGCATACCACTTCCACATTTGCCTTTCTTTTTTTGTACTAGTGCAGGCTTTTTCATCTGTGTACTCACTAAGATTTATGTTCTGATTTACTTCAGAAATGTATGGAAATGAAGAACACAATCCTGGCAAAACAGAAGGAAATGCACAGTTCACTGGAGAAGGTAAAACAGTTAATTCGCCTCATCCAAGGCATCAACCTTTCCAAATCCATAAACTCTGAAGGCAGTTCAGCAGCCATCTCCAATGGCATGGACTCTGCCAGTAATGTGACAGCTGCCACCTCCACCCCAGCATCTTCCCCCTCCCAGAGCTGCATGGTGAACTGTAAGAAGGGCAATGAGACTAAATAACAGAGCACAATAAGAAGGAGCCAGAGGAGATGGCAGCAAAGCAGAAGAACATAAGAGACCCTCTAGAAAAGGAAATGGATTTCTTCTGGAAAGTACAAGAAACTCTTTAGTTCCAGAAAGAGCGCGAAGATGCTCGTGCCGGGCGGCACTAAGTTTGCCAATTGATCCTTCTTATTCTGTGTGTACGTGCAAAGTTTGGACCATGTTACATGAATAGTGCCAGCTGGAGGTTCTTAGCCAGCACCATGCCAAGTTAAATAAGATATTTACTCTCTATATTTTACACCAGAGTGTGCCTGCAGCAGCCTCCACAGCCACTATAGGTTTGTTTTTTTATTTTTATTTGGGGGTAGGGAGCAGGGAGGAGCAGGTTTCAGACCTTATCTTTAGACCAATTTTTGTTTAGCTAGGGGAACTTCAAATCCAAAGAGCCTGTGAGCTTTTCCTGTTTCTAAATTGTCCATATTACTAAACCAAAAATGCAAAAATAAGAATTAACAAATCCTAGTATCCTAAAAGGGGATGGGGAAGGGGAGAAAAACTAATCCAGTAAGCAGTATTTACAACTGTTTTTACAGAAAACACAACAAAGGATTTTTCAGGAAGTATCCAAAAGGCTGAAGATTACAAGAGTGGCAACTTTGGGTTGTCCCCTCCCCCCTTCTTTCTCTCTCTTAATGTATTCAGAAAATATATTCAAATGCAAATGAAATGCATTGATTTAGTTGCTACATTAAGAAGGAAGCTTTTACTGAGGTAGGGAAGGAGACTAACATGATCAGCCTGCATTTTTGTAAAGCAGGCCATGAGTGAAAAGAATTTTTTTTCTCTTTTTGGTACATTTGTCCAGCAAAAGCAGTATCCCAAACAGCACAGCACATGTCCCTAATGTATTGCCCAAATAGGTAAAATGCCTGTTTCCTTTGTTCCTTTCTCTTTTGGTTACAAATATAAGGAATAGAAAAACTCTTTTTTTTCAGGCTGACAGTCCAATAAAAAGGTAGATGGGACCTTGCATGGTATAGATTAGAAGTAATAGTGTCAGTGAGATACAGTGAGTCTTTGTGAGTCCGTGTGTCATCGTTTTGGGCACTGTTTTTTATGCAAGGGCAAATCTTTGTATCTGGGGAAAAATAACTTTTTTTAAATTAAAAAAAGAAAAAAGATATTGAGGTCTTCCTAGTGTTACTTAAAATAAGATCAAGGTAAGAAACATTGTAAAAAATTACAAAAGTGCTATTTGTTTCCTAAACAAGTGATTTCTATTAAAAAGGTGTCAGAACTGGAGTAAATTCTGTGTACTCAGATTTTTCTTTTAAAAAAACCAGATTTTATTTCTGATATTGCCATAATGCTGTGGTTTCAGTTTGAAAATGCCTTGGGGTGGATATCTTGATGTTGTCATGCCATTGAAACAGCCTTCACGATTAAACTGAATCTGAGCTGAAACCATTTTTTTTTTACACTAAGGGGATTTCTTCTCTGCAAAAGCACAGAGAATAGCATTGACAGCATTAATCATTTTTATTCTATTGCAATATAGCACCTAAGCTGAAGGATAAAACTTCTTATCTTACTTTTTGAGATAATTGTCAAACTAATCCTGCAATGATCAAAAGGCTGATGCTGGACATCAAATCTGTGAGCCTGAAATAGCCAGTTTTGTATATATCAGTGCAATCACCCAACGTGTTTTTTGTGGCAAAACTCATGTCACTTAATCATGACAATGTTGGCCCAAACATTATCTGGATACATGTTAGCAGAACTCTTTATTTCTGCTAATCATTAATGATATAGGTGCGCTTATTCTACATTAAAGATCTATGCATCATTATGCACTTTATTTGTATGCTCATTTCAAGTTTGCTAGTTATTGTGGCTGTTCCGTTTTTCTTGTGGCTTCCATTCTTATCCCTGAGGTTTCAGTCATTTTTAGTTAGGCTTCTTGCTTTTAGGGCCTAGCAACTGATGGGTTCATTCTCAAGTTAATTAGTAAAAAATAAGAAAAAAAAATCCTGTCAAACAGAACTTGCTTTACATTTGAAAATGTCAGGGTTAACTGTCAACTCTTGATATTTTGTAGTGAAGCTAGCATATTTCCAAAGATTATATGTCATTAATGGGTATAAATGAAAGATAGACGCTCAGTCAGATTGACAGCTGCTCTGACTATACAGTATCATCAAAAGAATATACAGAGCAAATATTGTAAATTTTGTGTTTAAGTAAGCCAACCATTTAATAAACCCATTTCCTATTGTTGCCTGCCTGGGATGTTTTAGCAAGCAAGATTACATGCGTGATGAGTTGAATTTGACTTTACAGGTTGCAAGTTTTTAGCCCTGTGTTAAAGACACCTTTTAGAGAAAAAGGAATGAGTGAAATTGCCTAGTTTTCTCTGCTGATAGTAGCAAACAAGATCTTAAATATTTGTTACTTTATTCCCATTTGCTGGGTCCCTGAGTTCACTTTGAATTGACTGTAGTTTGGTAGCCATGGTCACCTTCTGTCCTTCAGAGGGAAGTGGAATATATGCAGAACTACTCTTCCTGCTAAATGTGACAAAGGCTAAAGCAGTGATCCCATGGCAAGTTATTCTCTTCCTTTATATGCTGTGAATTGTGAATAACAAATTTTTGAGTCAGTGCCTCAGAAAGGAAGGGCAACTTCTTTATAAAGAAGTATAAAAAAGTGTTGGGTTCCAGTTTCTTAATTATATGAAGGATATGATTGCTTGAGGCAAATCTCCCATGTACTAAAAATCTGTTTTGGATTTATTCTGATAAAATGAATAAATCTTTTGTCTTCTGACTAGTAGGATTGTCACCCAGCACTATTTGATATTATAAATAAGGCTGTTGTCAGCTTATCGTTCTGCAATTTTATACGTGCATACTTTTCTTTGCATCCCCTGCCCTGAAGGGAAAGAGAGGAAAGCAATCATTAGCAGGCTATTCTGAATTCTCAGTGTCCAGAAACAAAATGTTGTTCATAGATTTGACTTTTGAAAATACAGCACAAATTATAAAATAAAGTTTGGATTTTATAGAAGGATTCTTTCATATTTCCAGAATGGATAAACATTTTATGAACAAAAAATGTGCAATGATGTATTTTAGATTTTTTTGCAATGCAAGGGGTTGCTCTCAAAATAAAAGGGAACCGCAGAAAAGACATTTCTTGTTAGATAAGATTGCCATTATAAATTATTTTATTGGTTAGAATTACCAAGTTCCGTGTTTCTAATAACACTTCATGTCAGCACTGTGTCAGAGAAATATTAAGAAACATCATGAGAATTAGGACAAACCATGCTTATGGTTGCTACTGGCTTACAATTAATCTTGGTTTTCTCCTCCTCCTCCTCCTCCTCTGCTCAGTGCCACATTGGCTGTTTATATCTTGTCAGCTGTAATCGGTATATCACAATACATTCTCTTCTAAATGTGTGGTGCTGTATATCATGGAATTCGCTGTGAATGTGTGAGGAAGTAATTTGGAGTTAAAATATTTTGATTTATATTGTAAAAAAAATGAAAGAATTGATTAGATGGGCTGGTCCTTTGTGGGACTTGATGCACTTAATCTACTGGAAAATTGTATCAAATAATTGTGCAAACACAGATTTGTGATACAGCTGTAGGCCAGCAACAGGCTTCCCCTTGGCTTAACATTGTGACTCCCCCTTATTTTAAGATTTTGATCCTATTTAATCCATTGATTTCCTTTAAACTGTGAATATATAGCAAAGCCTTCTTGCAGTCATTCTACAATCCTTTCCATTTTTTAACGTTCCTACTTAAGAGGTGTTCTTGATCAATTCAGAATTGCAATATATAGTTAACGTATGACCCTGGCTACAAATCCTAGGATTACAAATTATGTTCCTCATTATAATTGATTATTTCCTGCCCCCTCCCCCCAAAAAGTTCAACTCTGACAATGAGTGAAAGCAAGAAGGATCTACTAATGGATTTGGTTCAGAGAAAACCACTTATGCCTCATAAAAGGGGGCTTGATTCCCTCCTTCATCTCCAACTGATTTAGGTAGTGTTGTGTAAAATGTGAAGTTATGTTAAATTCCTGGGCTCTACCAATGTGATATAATGGAACTCAAAAGCAGGGTGGCCTAGTTCTTTCCCAATGTGTCTTCCCATTAACAGGTGATCATGAAACCATAAGGTTCTGTATTGTTCTTCAAATATTGATAAATGTATTGCATATCTAAGAATGGATAATAACTGGCTGTTGTCTTATGTACATGCCTTGCCATTTTTAGAGTAGCTCTACAAGGCGCTCTCATTTTTAAAAATCATGACTGAAAATAAGTATATTTTTAGCATTAAATATCTCCCTGTCTCCCAACACTTATTCTACCTCAGTTTATCTAAGGTCTCCTTTGTAAAGTACAAGATCTTTAAAATGAATGTTTGGGGTTACACATCATACTTAGCCCTAATGTGACTTTGGCATTCTGTATATAAATCAGACATTATGATTTACTCAAGATTTTGTTTATCTTGAAGCATGAACCTTACCAAAGGAGTCAATTCTAGTCCACATAGATAACCATCTTCTGGTAAATAACCATCTTCAAATATTTGCAAAACTTTCTTTAAACACTTGGGAGGAAGCAGTGATAAGCATGTCAGCTTTGTCTCTCTTCTGTAACCCTTTTCACCATTCTTTATGTGTAAAAGACTGCTGAGATGCTCCTCTTACCCACAAAGGCTTTCCATGCAATTTAGGACCCTGATTTAAAATCACAAAGGAGTCTTTTCTTTGCAAATTTCCCTCTACATGTTGAAGGTGATGAAAGCAATGATTGGTGTGTTACCTCTGCTGTCAATATTCTTTAGATATAGAAAAACTACTCTTTGGAAATGGTTGATGAGTTCTTAACTTTATTTCCCTTCTCCAATATCTCAGTGATTTTTGTACTTTGTAGCTGTGTACTTATATATCAGCCTTGATGTCAGAAACATGATAGCTGGATCACTGTGAAGAGTTTTGTTGTCAGAATCTTCTACTAAAGTAAGGAGTCCACCAAACTTTTCTGTTAACTATTCTGCTTTTGTTATGGCATAAAGGTAGGTCTTGGGGAACAAGATGCCCGCTTCATGATTATATCCCTTAAAAACACCAAGGAAAAATCCCATTCATGCTAATTTGTATTACAAATATAAGGCCAACAGGAATTAAGCCAGGACTGAAATTTAAGTTGGAAACTCTTGGTTTAGGGTTTTGTTTTTTTTTTGTAAAAAAAGGAATTAATAAATGCTAGTCTATTTAAGCTTCCTTGTCAAGTACCTAGGATGTATTTAATGTTACATTAATTTGTATCTTATTTTGTAATTTGCTCAGTTATGCAGTTACACCGATATTCCTGCTGACTTCCCTGTGAATCATCTGTGTATCTTTATTTTAAGACCTGATTCAATTGTTTATAACAAAACTTTCTGATAATTGGAAGAGGACTCCTTGCAATAACTAGTGTGTGATAAAAAGTGGCTGACCTCACAGAAAACTACATTTTTGCTTTTCCAGCAGTCAGTCTCCAGCCCCGTATATCCATCTTTGGAATCACATGCAGGAACATGTAGCCTCATGCCGCCAGCAATTGGCTGCTCCATACCATATTATCCATTCCTTTTGCAATGTACGTTCCAACTAAACTCAACTCCACTTGTACTGCAGCCCAGTCCTTAACATCATTTGTAAGACTTTCTTTAAATAAATTTGGTGCAACCTGTTTCACAGATAGTCGCCCTGTGAATGGTATACAGATACATGACCTTACCTAAGGATTTTGTTTTTGCTTTTTTTTTTTTTTTGGAGGGGTGGGGAATGAAGATTAAAAAAGAAATAGCCTGGTGCTCATAGTAATTTTTCAGTCTCTTTGCTGCCTTCTTTCTGTAGCCTTCCACTCCCTTGTGGGTTTGTGAACATGTCTAGATTTTAGTCTATTAAACCGGGAAGGAAAAGAGGGTGCAGAATAAATGATCAATTTGTATTTATTTAACATTTTACTAAATAAAACAGTAAAATCTATTGTCTCAAGTTTTGTCTGTCATGGGAAAAGGAGAGTCTATATCCCTGCTAACAGTCATGAATTAAGAGAAACAGCTTTTAAAGATGGCTTGTCAAAGTTAACATGATTTTTTTTAATGGGCACTTCCATTGAGCCTGAAAAAAGACTGCAGCTATTCAAGAAGTTCATGACAGTTGATGTGATTCTTAAAGCAGTGGCACCTTAATTTTAAACTTGCAATGAAAACCAAAACAAAGTTGCTTTTATGAATGGCAAAGAGGTTTTTGCCTATCGTGATGTTCAAAATGTTTCTTTCAAATCATGTTTAAGCTGCACGGGTCCAGTTTTTATACTTTCATGATAGATCATCATCAAAGGAGCCAGGTTAATAGAAGGTTATTTGTCTTGAAAGTTGGAGAAGTTTGCACAGATTTTAAGCCTGTTCTTATAGATAAGAACAGAGGTAAAAGTAGATATAGATGTGTTTATCTTTCCAACTAATTGGAGAATCCCCCCAAGTTATAGTTTCTTGTTCATAATTCTTACCTAAGATTTTTGCCTGCTATGCTAATTTTGTTTTATCATAACCACTCAGATATGTTTTCCTGTCTGTTATAAAAAAGTCCTTCAGCAAAAGAATGAGTGAAGAACAACTTCAAGGACACTATAAGCAAAAGCTTTGTTTTCTGCATATCTATCTCCTTGTCAAAACAGTGTTGTATTTGGAAGTGGATGTTTTGTTTTTGCTTTATCCCAATTAAACAGCAACCTAAAATGACTTTTAGAAAAAAAAATCAATATACAAAAGCCAAAAATTTGGTGGCTCAGCTCCCCATATTTTCTGTACACATGGCACATTAAAAGTACCTGCTGGTTTGAAAAGATTGAGCAATGGGCTGATATCAACCAGGTTGTTATTCTTATCCATAGTTTGAAGCTTGAAGCGACATTCTGGGAATAGCATCATCTTGGAGACAGAATTTTCCATGCCTTCCTAACCTGTGGTTTTATCCTTCCAGCTGCTCTCACTATGATGCCACAGATGGTGATAAACCTCTGTTTACCATCAGCCCTGGCCAACAATCCTAATGGGGCAAATGATCGCCAATTTCCCGATTATAATTTAGTACTTCATGTTTTTGACTTCCATTCTGTCTTAACTTTAGCACTAATGGATTAATGAAGTAGGAAAACTGAATTAGGATAACTTAATAACCAGAGCTCTTGATGCAGCAAAAATTGTCAGATTTTCCTGAAGAAAAAAATGGGAATAATTTTATTATTTGTTGTTTCAGTCATCATTTAGTTTAGGGTTCTTTTAGCAATAAATAACCACACAATTCCAGTCAGAGGCTTGAAAAGTAATTTCTAAAAACTTTATTTTTTTTAAAAAAAGGCAAGAAATATGATCAGTTCTCTATATTTTCAACTTGTACTAGGTTCAATATTTATATGAGTCCACCTTAAATTAGGATGGAACACTTCAGTCCCATCACTTTTACATTCCAGTTTAATACCAGAGAAATCAGAAGACACAGCCTAGCAGCAGAAAGTACTGGAGATTCTCCAGAACACAAAGATAAAAAGGAATTGTTAGAAAATTCATGACACACAATTTACATTTAGTGAGAAATCCATTTAAATTATATAAATAGTAACTGAAGAACCAACTCCTTGTGATCCAGTGTTTCATAACTATGAAGAAGTGCTAGGTTGAAGCTGCTTCCAACACACAATCCAGTATAGCATTCATTAAAAGCGCATTGTTTTAAGGGTTGTGCAGTTCTTAGATCTGATTCAGATGTACTTCAGAATACACAGCAGTACAAATATAGCAACTGTCTGACTCAATAAAATAGCTATTTCTGTTTCCAGGAGACTTCTGCAGCTACATGATCCTGAGAACAATGCTGCTTTAATGAGTGGAAGATGTTTTCGTGCTCACACATGTTCCAAATTGCTTCTTTTTAATAACATCTGAAGTACTGCAAGCCAAATATTTACCATCTTGGAACTCTAGGTTTTTTCCATTCAAAAGAATGGATGTTCTTTGATTTTTGAATCTGATTTTTGATCAGATTCCCTAGGCAGCTATACAGATGACAGTGTGCAAGACTTCCAAGACTGCAAAAATTCAGCTGCCTACAAGTTGAAACACTAGCTCCGTCGCTGGGATAAGGAACTCTGTTGTCATTTAGGGATAGGAAATATGAAGGGCCTTGGATGAACCTTCCTCCATAGAGAGGAAAGAGTTTGCTTGGCAGTGCTGAGCAGTACCCAAATTACAGCTGTACTAAGGTGATTTTGGGAATGCAGAAGTCAAGTGGAGCTTCTCTGTGGCATAACGACATAACCACCACGTTTAGATGGTGGAACAATGAAAAGAGGCAACAGGAAGGAGATTTGACTTCAAAAATACCGTATTAATTTTTTCAAGAGAATTTGCTTGGCCAAGCCTAATTCAAAAACTCAGTACAGGTAGGCCTCAATTTACAATCACAATTGAACCCAAAATTTATGTTGCTAAGTGAAAAACTTGTTAAAAGTCAATTTTGCCCCATTTTATGACTTTTCTTACCACCTTTGATAAGTGAATCACTGCAGTTGATAAGTTAGTAACTATGGCTGTGAAGTAAATCTGGCTTCCCTATTGACCTTGCTTGTCACATGACCCCAGAACAGTGCAACTGTTGTAGTGTCTGCTGAATTTTGATCACATGACCAGAGAGATTCTACAACGGTCATAAGTGTGAAAAATGGTCATAAGTCACCTTTTTAGTGCTGTTGTAATGATCACTGCACGAACTGTTGTAAGTTGAGAACTACCTGTATTACAGTGGTGCTTAAAAGTTTGTGAAATCCTGAGTTTTCAGTATTTCTGCATCAGCATGATCTAAAATGTCTTCCAGATCAGGGGTCTTCAACCTTGGCAACTTTAAGATTTGTGGACTTCAACTCCCAAAATTCCTCAGCCAGCTTGGCTGGCTGAGGAATTCTGGGAGTTGAAGTCCATAAATCTTAAAAAATTGCCAAGGCTGGAAACCCCTATTCTAGATCATCCTACACACCTCCTAAAACTAGATAAGGAAAACATAATTAAAGAAATTAGTTGAAAACATTTGCTGATTAATACATTGGGAAAAATGATCCAAATCTATATATTTTGTGTGTGAGGCAAAAGTATATGAAACTCTAGCATGAGCAGTTTATTTCAAGAGACAAGAGTCAGGTCTTTAAATCAAGATGGTGATAATCAGGTGTGAGCATGGGAAGTTCTGCCTTATTTAAAAAACAGAATTCTACTATCTTCACAGCACAGGACTGCAGAAGTGTGCCAGGGCTCAAACAAAAGATTTCTGAAGACCTTTGAATAACAGTTGTTGATGCTCATCAGACTGGAAAAGATTACAAAACTATTTCCAAAGAGTTTGTATTTCACCAGTTCACTATCAGGCAAATTATATGGAGGCAAATGGAGGCAACTATTGTTACCCTCCCCAGGAGTTGTTGATGAAACATAATCCCAAGAGCAAAATGTGAAATATTCCAGGAAGTTTCAAAGAGCCCCCAGGAAACACCTAAGGAACCCCAGGCCTCTCTTGCATTGATGAGTAGCATGACAGAATACTGGATAACAGTGGTATGTAGGGCAATGTTGTAAGGAGAAAGCCATTACTCTAAAAAAAATAAACAAAAACAATTGCTGCCTCTCCACAGTTTTTGAAAAGCCACATGGATAAGCCAAAGGCAATTGGAAGAATGTTATGTGGATGGATGAGCTCAAAATAGAAACGTTTTTGCATTTCCATCTATGAAATGCAGTGCTGGTATCACGGTTTGGGCCTGCTTTACTGCCTCTAGATTGGGATGATTTGCCATCATTGATGGAACTATAATTTCTGAACTATACTACCAAATTATAACAGAAAAATGTCCCTGAACTGAAGCTCAAGAGAATGTGGATCATGCAACAAGAAGATGATCCAAGACATAAACGTTATACAAGCAAAAATATGATTAAAGCAGAAGAAAGTAAATAGTTTGGAAGGGCAACTCAAAGACCTGATTTCAATCATAAATCCTACTTTGGATCCTTGTGGAAGGATCCAAAATAGGCAACTCATGCAAGAAAACCTTGCCAAAAACCTTAAATTAAAACTGTTTCATAAGGAGGAATGGGATAAATTTCCACCAGTACAGTGTGTAGCAAAGATCAATAGTTATTGAAAATGTTTAATTGCAGGTATTGCTCCCCAGGTTTGGGTGGGGGCATGATAGCTACTGAAAACAAACTTTCGTACTCATTTGTTACATATAAATATGTAGTTTGGGATCACTTTGCTTAATAAATCAATGAATATGACTTATATTTTGAACCGTTCATTTAATTAGGTTCTCTTTATCTTGTTTTACGAGTTGGGTGGAGAACAGATAAGATTTTAGCTCATATTTACACAGATCTATTGGAAATTCAAAGGAGATTTTAAGCATCACTATATAATCATTACTTAATGCCATATATTCTTAGCAAAATATGTAGTATGGATTTCTCTTCATTTAATCTTTTTCCTCCACATGACATATGGTTTTTGTTTTAGAATACAGTTAAAGCACAAAAAGCTCTTCAATCAATATGGCCATAATTAAACAGATAAGTAAGAAACACAGGACAGTTTCTCTTGCAAACGCTGAAAAATATTCAGAGGCAGGTAGGAAAAGAAAAAAGGTCAACATTAACATTAAATGAATTGTCTTGCTTCAAATTTGATTTTCAGGGAAATTGCCAAAACCAGGAGAAAGGGGATGAGGCTAGAAATAAGATCAAATCAGGGGTTGATATGAGGGGTCCTTGGTGCTCTTTGAGCTTGTTTTCTTGCAAATGTTTCATTATCAAAACTAGAAAACATCATCAACGGTTTACCTAGGTTCCCCATTCAGTTTCCATAGTGGCCAACTGATAGTATAAAAAAAAAAAACCCAGAAGAGAATCAAAGAACAGAGAGTAGCACCCTCCTAACTTCTGTTACCCAACAACAGGTTTTAGAAGTAGATTGCTTCTGGAGGTCACTTGACATTATCAATTATAATGCTCAGAAATCTGGTCATCTCCCTTCATGGATCCATTCAACTGAAGACTAAATAATCATTTGTCATTAATTTGGACTCCTGCACTGAACAGGACAGCCCCTTTCAGCTCTGATTTAAGTCATTAGGACCGCTTCTGTTATAAAATATGCTAAGAACAAAGGTTAGAGAACAATGGGCAAAGAAAAGACAGTAGAAAAGAGTGATGGCAGCCCTTGCTATTTGATAAAACAGAGAAAAAATGCTATAATTATGAACAAAAATGTTCCTTTCCATCACTGTACGTTGGTGAACACAAGCACTACATTAAAACAGTGCACATGAGAAAGGGAGAGCACAAAAGCCACACATTTTCCCTCTCTTTTCCTCTGACTTCCTCTTCATCTGGGAACAATCTCTAAAAAGAGGCAGATGCATACAAATGTAAGTTGCGTAGTTAATCTGAGAATAGAATTTGCCCCAAAACATACCCCTGAACAATAGCCGTAGCTAAAATTCCATTCACAATCTAGGCACGGCCGTGCCACGAGGTCACCATAGCTACGAGGACTGGCTTCTGATGAGTCTCTCTCCGAGAATTCTGAGCCTTGTCCCTTTGCAGGTCACACAATCCTTTGGTATTCTGATTGCCATTCATAAACTTCTCTCCGCAGTGAGGTATTTTAGTGCTGCTGCACCATACTTGCGGGACAGGTCCTGATGGAATTCTTCCCTCAGAGTCTGGAGGCAGTTCCGATAGCTAGTACTTTGGCGGAATTTGGAGATGTCAAAACTAGGAGCGTGAGGCATATGGATCATGAAGGCGTTGGGCAGGACAAGCAGCTCATACTCCTGTGGAAAAGGTAGGAAGTGGTTGACAGGAAGCCATTCCCTTCAGCCCTGGTCTTCCTCAACAAAAAGGACAGACAGTAGATTGTTGAAAAGCCACATACTCACCTGAGCATCAAGCTCCATGATGTGAGACACCTTGTTCCACCCAAAGCCTACAAACCGCTGGTCATAGAGGGGGCAATCGCGCCTTACTACAACGTAAGGCTCAAACTGTGGTTGCCATTCCACTTGATACGGCACTGTGGCTGTCCGCCATTTGGCATAATCTGTTGGAGCATGGCCCTGGGGCCACACGTGGTACCTGTACACAAAAATATGTATCATTGGAGAAACACTAAGTGAAAATACTTCAGTCTGCATCTGGTTCCTGTACTGGAAACTAAGAGACTGAAAACAAGCTCAGATTAACCAGACTTCCTTATTATTTCTATCAAAAATTACACTACTTGGATTGTCACAAGATATTAGGTTCATGTATTTATACCATTATTTACGAATCCTTCACTTTCTAAAGGGTTTACAATGTCATACAATAAATATATAACAACTAAAATTCCCAACAAGCCAATTAATGTCTTAGGACAGCTTAGTACTATCACCATCCAAAATAAAAATGTTTTTAAGATCTTTCTGAAAATCAGGAGTTGGGCACATTCCTTACTTTAGAAAGCAAGCTGTTCCAAAGAAGGGCTACCCAGGTGAGAGATTGTAAGAGTACCACAATACCAATGAAGCTGGCCTTATCTCAAGACTCATGCCTTTGCAAAAATAAACGTGGGAACACAAATATTCTAAGAAGAAAACTCCCAACCAACCTACTACACCCAAACCAAAGAAATTGACATTGTGTTGCTGATGCTCAGAGATTTCCCATTGAATTTCAGCAGAATTTTGATTTGTTTTTAGGTTTTACAATGACTTGAGAGTGAAGATGGAATTTTTTTTCCAAGTAAACCTCAGATGATAATAGGACATGAAACAAATATTCTAGTCACCTAATCATTTAGGATGAATTGGATTGTGTGGTAGAAGCAATCTTTTTTTTCCTGGTATATATCCATACATGTTACTGACAAAAATAAGGCATTTTAATTATGCCTGGAAACAAATGGGAGATAATGGGGCAGGGGAGACCAAAACAGACTCTAAAGTATAAATGGAAACCAAGCTATTAGCAGATTTATGAAGAAAGAAAGGCAATGGAAGCAGAGAAATAAGAGATTTGATGGGGGAGGGGCAGAATTTGGGAAGATAAAATGGTTTAAATGGTCTGAGAAATGTAGAGTAGGAAACAGTCATGATAAATGGTGGGGGGGGGGAGGGGGAGGGAGCCTGGAAAGGAAATGATTCCAGAAAATTAGAGGGCTGAATATAAGTTGAACTGGGAGAAAAGGAAATATATTCATAACCAGGGACTACAGCATTAAATTGATGTATCAGTTTTAAATAATCAGTTAAATCTTGGTGCGTAAGTTACTGAAGAGAATTGGGAAACTGGTTTTGTTCTTTAGTTGCTAAAGATGGTTCAGAATCTCTGGTTCTTGAAAATGGACCTTTTCTGATCAGCACTTACCTGAAAGTATAGAGGGAGCCCATGTCCAGCATGGTGAGTAGCTCCGCTTTGGATTTGGGAAAGTTGAGGCGGTAATGCAGAGTCTCAAAGGCAGGCACTATGAGTGCTACCTTCTTTGAGGGCAGCTCCAGCTGCATGATTGAGGACCTGGAGACAAATTGCAAGACTTCTAAGATTTCTTAGCTTAAGGAATACATTAGAATAAAATTAACATAGGCTTATGGACTCCTCTGGGGTCAGTATGGCCAACAGAGTCAACTGCAACATCAGTGGAAAGAGGAAATGAAGAAGGCAACAGCTTCTTCACAATGAAGAAACGTGATGCCAGCTAAAGGGGAGAACTGAGACCTATGTGGAGGGACACTGGAGAAAAAATTGGGGACTTCACAATTTCTTAGCTCTTTGGGAGACTCAGTTAAAAACCATATTGTTGCTTTGACCCCTTTTGGACCTCAAGAAGACCCACCTGAGATAATCATAGAGGCCGTACATTGGCAGGAAATCAATGTCCATCAGAAAAACGTGGGAGGTCTGTGCATTTTTCAGGGCCATGTTGCGCAAGAAGTTGACTGGGTAAAACTGCCCTTCCTTGTATACAATGTGATAGGCAACATTCCGACGGTTACTTAGCACCTCCGATGCCTGAGCATAGCGTAGAAACTGCTGGGCCTCCGCATCAGACATGTACAAAGCCAGACTAATGGGGCCTGTCCAGTGTTTACATATTGCCTCCAGCATCTGCAACCTGCAAATCAATAACACAAATTGAGAGCATCACATATCATCATTAGTCAACCAAAAGCTACAGAGCCTAGTCATCCCAGGCCCCACAAACCTTTCTAAAATAAAATTTAAATGCTCTTTAGTTTCCAAATGTAATTTTGTTGATGATCCATCGCTCCATTTTTAAAGTTTTGTTTTCTTCCAATGTAGCTGTTGTCCATATTTGAATATTAAAAATAACAGATACCTTAGAAATAGGTATTTCAGGAATGCTCATATTCTGACAAGCACAAGGGTTTGTGTTCAGACAATCAGACTTTTGTGACATTCCAAAAAAGTGCAACCAGCACTGAATCCTAAGACCAAACACTATTTTCACAAAATTAAAAATCAAGTTTACAAATCATCCTTATTTTAATATTATTTTATTTTTGATTTTAACAAGTACACAAATTTATACAATCTGTCTGGAGAGAACTGATTTTGTGTGGCCTCCATGTCAGTGTTAAAACATGTTCTTTAAACATGCTCTCCATCCAATTTGCACCACTAAACTCATTTAGTGACTCATGCAGACCTTTTGTTAATTGGGTCTAATCATTTTCCTTCTATAATTGATTCTGTTCAGAAAACAGATTGCTTTACAAAGTTGGCTCAAGTTAAGGGATGCAAAGCTAAAATCTCAGCATTTTCTCACAAAATATTGTAAGGATGCCTCAATTCAAGAAGGGCATATCTAATGCAAAGGGAAGAGGTTAAAGGAAACATGAAATAGTTGAAAGCAAAAAATCTGATAAGGGGCAGCCCCTCTACTCAGCTCAGGATTCAGGAATGGGGGGAATTAATTCTTCTCCTAACCACTGAGATCTTACCATGTTTTCCTAGTACCAAACTGGTTGACCTTGGGAACCAATGTAGCACCCCTAACTAGGCTTGGAATTAAGATTGAACATCTGATTTATAGCTGGTTATAGAATAGTTATCCCTAAACTCTCATAGACAATCTAAAAATATTAATCTGGTTTCTTCTGACAATGGGATTCACTACCATCACATGAAAAGGTAAAAAGGAACCTTGTAAACATGGCAGGCAAAATCATTTAGTATCTTGCCTTCCCTTATGATGGAAATACAAAATTGCCTATGTAGGCCTCCCATATGATCTATCAATTGGACAGAGGCTACATCTATCTTTTTACCAAGATTTTCAGTTTATGGGCTAATAGCAATCTGATATACCTCAGATATGATGTTCTATCAAAGAAGGAAGGAAATAATAAAGCCTGGATATTTCAGTTTAAGATTTACATATCTTTCCCTCCATAATTTTTAAAAGAAAATAATATTGGACTAACTTGGTGGATTCCCTTTGGTTTTAATCTTTACCGGATACTGGTCAAATATCATGTTAACTAAATAATTCTCAGCAAGCACAAATGCTTATAAAACCGTGTTATTAAAAATATTTGAAAAGCTGAATACTACATTTTTTTGCATATGCTAAAATTATAGCACATTTTCTCACTTTTAAGCCCAAAGTGACATATGAAAGCGCCACAGTCTGATGGAATTCCAATTCTACAGCAATGAAAGGAACACCTGAAAGAACCAGGCCACCACATCCTTGTTTCCCCCCATCTGGTACCTGTCCATAGACAACTGAGCTATCAGAGTTACATCTATTTCATCAGCCGACCCTGAAAAATCATACTGCAGGAAGAAGAGATGGACACGGTGCTGAATAAGGCTTTGCCTCCGAAAATCATAGCAAGGATCGTCTTCATCCAGCTCTTCCAGAGCTTGCTGGAGCTAAAATTTAGATAGGAGTATATTTGAGACATAGAATGAGATCTCAAAATAAAACAGTTGGTCAAGAATGACATGTAGCTACTGTGCATCCTTAATATGCCACTGACAGGTGAACAAGGAACTTCAAATGGCCACTCTGGTATTGCCCAAATAAATCAGAAGCTCCTGCTCATTTTTCCTCATTAATCAGCCAATAGCTTGGCAGCAGTGATCAAGACAATGTGTTTGTTGGTGGGTTAATCTAGGTTAACACAACCCCTGTGTGATAGTTCCCTCCCAGTAACCCCCATGATAACTTCCTCCTTCTCTGTGGTTTCACACATGCAGATTAAATTAGCTAAATGAATGAAAACATTTCTCAATTTCAGCCATAACGAGGAGGAAGAAGATCAGAAAGCCTCTCACCTGGCCACTGGGCAAGCTGGCACAGCCAAACAGCTCTCTGCGCAACAAGTTGCCATCGTACTCTAAGAAGGTCAAATAAAGGTTCCGAAAGAATTCCACATGCTTATTTTTGACTCGCAACTTCTTGGGAGAGTTCCAGTGAATCACCTGAGAACGGAAAGCTAAAGTGACTAAGGCTAACACCTTCGGAATTCAGCAATAGACAGGCCTTCCCAGCACCCCCTTTACCTAAACTACGGAATGCTGAAAGTTTCAGCAAGACAGAAATCTAAGGTTTTCCCAAGGTTACAAAAGGAGATCAGCAAAGCCTCAGCCAGGGAGCCAATGCTCACCTTAAGGTCAGACACCTCTGTGTAGCACTGCTCTGAACGGGTATGATCAGAGAGTTGCACATTCCAGAAGCAAGGAAGCCGGTACACAAGGGCTGGCTTTTGTTTAATCACCGCGTTAAAGATGTCCTAGAAGAGAGATTGCAGTTGGGCACACTGGGCACTCTGGAAGAGGAGAAAGCTCCAGGATAAAAGCAAGTGTGGAGTCACATCAGAAGGAAACAAATTAGAGTTTTTGTCAAATGGCAACATCTAATCGCTTTCTCTGTCTCTCTCTGTCTCTCTCTCTCTCTCTCTGCCTAAGTTGAAATGAAAAGCACATTGCGGGCCTAGTGTGAAAGGGCAGCAAATCACACGCAAAAATAGCCAAGAACACTCGCCTGATCTGCTAGTGAGGTGGACAACATGTTCATGAGCTCTTGCTCAGCTGTCACCCGCCACATCTGCTCCCAGCCAAGGTGGCGCAAACGCTCCAGCAGCAACAGGATCACCCCTATGGAAGAGGAGACAAAAACCCAGCCCTGAAAGACATTCTTCATAATATGAGGGGGCTTCTCTGAGGTTGCTCAATCTCTCTGGCTCCCCAAACTTATCCAAGTCACAATGTTATAGTGCCACAATGTTAACTTATCCAAGTCACAATGTTAACTTATCCAAGTTAACAATCCAATGTTATAGTGTTCATTTGTTTACCAAACTATTTCTATGCCACTGACATCACACCCATTACTAAGGCAACATTATCAAGGACCACATTAGATCCATGCTTTTGTTTAAAAAAGAACAGTGGCTGACTATCCTAGCAGTGGGAGAATTTTTAGGTAGAACTACTGGGTAAAATAATGATTCTTCTCTTTCTCCTGCCTCTTAATCCCAGTTTATCATGCATCTGCAATGGTCTTTCCCAACACATATGGAGAACACAACTGGAAGTCTAAACTATAGATAGGTTCTCATTTAGGGTCTGACAATTTACCCATTGTTCACAGTTACAGTGATGAAAAAGCAATGTTGCAACCAATCCACACTTTTATGACCTCACAGGTCTGTCAAGCAAAGGAAAGCTGAAGTAAGATCATAAAACGGTTATGTTTCACTTCAAGACTGCTTCACTTCACAACCAAGGTGCTAGTCCCAACTGTAATTGTTAAATGAGGATTACTTAAAGAAGTGATACAAAGCTCACTTCTGGGGTGTCTATGCATCTATCCCCAAGGACTGAGTTGCATTCCTTTTTGAAATTTAATAGTACAAAACAAATTAAGCTTTGCCTGCTCACCTAGATCATCACTGTTTAGTCATAGTTGACATGGTAAACATATCAATTTAAAATAATAAAAGTTGATATGATAATTATCCCAGCTGAACAGACATATATCTGTTGTAGAATATACCTGTATTGAAGCCACGATCCAATGCTGGCCATGGTTTATGGTTCTTCCAGAGATTCCCCAGGTACCAATCACTTTGGTTTTCCACTAGTCCAATCACCTGTTTATCTGGATTAAAGATGACACCAATCAGATCAGTGGTGGGATTCAACATTTTTTACTACTGGTTCTGTGGGCGTGGCTAGGTGGGCATGGCCAGGTGGGTGTGACCATGTGATTGGGTGGGTGTGGCTTTTTTGGCAGCACCACCACCACTCTCCACCCTGCTTTTTGGCACCTTCCTGGCCTCAAAGGAGCCTCTAAGGTGGGCATTTTTGATCCCAGGAAGCTTCCCTAGGACCCAGAGAGGCAAAAAATGGAGAGGGGGCTGTGCTGCCTCCCTCCATTTTTTGCCTTCCTGGGCCTCAGGAAAGCCTCCTGGGTGAAGCAGTAAGAAGTGAGGGGAGTCCTGCACAGCTGTTCATAGGATCAGCTGACTGTCGGGAGGTTAAAAAAAAAAAGAAATACCTGAAGGAGTGACTGGCGGACAAGCATCGGGAGGACACATCGGGCAGATGGGGCAAGCAAACAAGTGGCAACCAGGTGACCGGGTTGGGAGCGTGGCCAGCCAGAAGTTACTACTGGTTCAGTGACCCACACCAAATCCTTGCTACCGGTGAACCAGTGTGAACCGGCTGAATACTACTACTGAATCAGATCCAGTGCAAGAAGAAGATTTTCTCCATTCTCACTATGCTAGGTCCCAATAATTGATTCTCCTATTCCTGTTTTTTTAACAATCTGAAAAACAGCACAGCTGGATGGATTAGAAAACAAATCCATATTCTGTCACATTCCCATAAACCTGCTAGGATATAGAAGTAGTTCTTAATTTATGGCTATTTCATTCAGCGACTGTTCAAAATTACGACAGCACTTTAAAAGTTGAGTTATGACTGGCCTGTAAGGTTATAGCTGCTACGTACCTCCTGTAATTAAGTGATTGAAATGTGGGTGCTTGGCAGGTCACACTTACAACCACGGGGCATTTAAACTCCTGATCCCCCTCCTATTTATGTCCTTTTGTCTGGCCTGCACTATGGCATTCCTCAGCACTTGGGCAGGGGTAGGACTGAAGTTAAAGAACTGAGGCCTTCAGCAGTGAGTAAACTACCATGATCCCCAAGCTTGTTTGTGGCTCCAGTGGTACTACTGAGAAATACCACCTCCATCCTCATACCATGGTCAGCCACTCACAGCACAAACTCCAGCTGTCTCCACTGCCCTGCCACACCCAGTTGCCCGATGCCATATTCCTCCTGCTGCTGCTGATACTCTGTGGGATAACAGCCGTTGGCTATACCAGGCTTTCTTCCCAAGGCCACTTGCGCTGTTTTCCATATTATGTGCCCCATCCTTGGGATGCTTCAGACAGCCTTCAGGAACTTTATAAGATCTTCTGAAGCATTGCAAGAATGGGGCACCTGCTGTTTTCCAAAAAGCACACATGTACTCACAAGACCTGGGGAAGGCGGCCTCAAGTGACCAGCATCTGGCTTGCAAAATGCCAGGATGGGCATACCTCAGCAGCAAAAGAAGCATGAAGATGGCAAAAGTCAGCTGAGAGGGGTCTTGGAGCTTAGGGCAGTGAGGGCGAGTGGGCTGAGGTGTGCTGTGCCATATTGCTGGGCAGCACGTTTGCACTGTGCTGTTTGATGCTTCCTGGGGCATGTCGATTTCGCACTGCACTATGATTCAAGAGCTTCTTACAGCCCCAGAGTGGTAGCACACAAATAAACCCCTGAGTCACAGTTTATTCTTTCTCCAGCTTCCCTATATCTTCACACAACCATTCTTGGCTACTCCAAACTCATGTTAGACTGCAAAATCATATGCACCTGCATTAGGCCTTCCAGGGCCTCGCCACTGTGGCACACACACACACACTCCTTGCCTGGGATCTCTCCTCTTCCTGCTTAATGACCCATGTGCCTGGAATTATGACAGCAATCAGAAGTGCTGGGACTGCTGTTGCTAAACAATATGGCCCAGAGATATTGAGCTTAATGACATCATTTAAGGAAGGAAATTCTGGTCCCAATTGTGATTATAAAGTCAAGGACTATCTGTAGATTTTAAACTACTCTCCTGAGCCGATCACCAAATAATATAAATCAGATTGGCTAGTTGGGAATCCTGAACAGAACATCCAATCTATCTGGACAGCATCAGATTAGGGAAGAATAGTCTGAATTTTAGACCCCCAAAAGGCAACATTGTGAATCTAAAGAAATTGTTGAACAACTTGTAGCAGCTATATTGGCTATATATTGGTACAGCATATTGATATATGGAGCATATTGATATATTCATCTTGGAAAGCCATAACTTCCATTCTGAGAAGATCTAAAAAAAAAAATCCTCTGGTCCCTTACTTACCTGAGAACTTCCCAAAGATAGCCCACAACTCTGCAATGTCAGTAGCAAATGTGATGTCGGTATCAAGGACGATGACCTTGGAAAGGTCAGAGGGCAAAGCTTTAGTGAGTGTCAGCTTCATCAATCCATAGATTCCAGAGTAATGTTTGTTGGGGATCCAGGAAATATCTGGCTGTAGCAAGAAGAGAGAAAAACATTGAGGAATAAAATAGCAAGATCACCTGTTTAAGCTATGGGCAAGGTAAACATTTAATCGTGATGCTTCTATGGCTCATGACTAATGAAATTCTATTTAACACAGGAAGGCAACAAAAAGAGACACTCTGTCTCCACTGTGATCCAGAGCCCCAAATGAGTGTTGTAGAGGTGCTTGCAAAGAATAAGGGCCAGTGTGACTTGGATGTGGGCCATCATTATTCTCCTGTGGAACAGCAGCAACATGAAGACAAATTGTACATGATCAGGCCATTGCACCCTACATTCAAATGGCAGCTTCCACAAGGAAACAATTTAAAGCAATGTCCATTCTACAGACTGTTGTCAGAAAACAACCCATGCTTTTGCACGTGCGCGCGCACACACACACACACACCATGTACAAGAGCTACACATTTCACAATGTTAATCCTGTTAGCATTTCTTAAGGGGTTCAGGGTCAGAGTGGGGAACCGATAGCGTTCCAAATACTGCTGAACTACAATTTCCAAAAGCCATAGGCAGCATAGCTATGGTGGAAAATGTTAGAAATTTTAGCAACTTCTGAAGGACCACAGGTATTTTACCCTGGTGACAAAGTTTCCAATTGTATATTGATTCAGGTCTTCTCCATCATTTGAGGACATCTTGGCAAGAGATCCATATTAACACATTCCACTAAAAGCCACCAATTCCTCTTAACATAAGTGTTTTCTCAACTATCAAGACAAAATTATGCTTTAAAAAAATCTGTGTTAGCATCTTCCTGAATCAGTCACGCAATTATATTTTGTCAATTGTTGCTAAATGTAAAAGAATCAGAAAGTCTTCTCCTACAACTAGTTTGGTTTTTATTTTGCAGTGGAAAAGATCTACAGGTAGTTCTTGACTTATAACCACAACTGAGCCCAAAATTTCTGTGTGAGACAGTTGTTAAGTGAGTTTTGCCCCACATTATGACCATTCAACTGTGGTTGTGCAGTGGTTAGAATGCACTACTGCAGGCCAACTCACTCCTCACTCCAGGAGTTTGATCCTGAGCAGCTCGTGGTTGATTCAGCTTTCCATCCTTCCGAGGTAAAATGAGGACCCAGATTTTGGGGGGCAAGAGGCTGATTCTGTAAACTGCTTAGAGAGGGCTGTAGAGCATTGTGAAGCAGTATAAACATATAAGTACTTTTGCTATTATTCTCGCCACAGTTATTACATGAATCGCTGAAGTTTTAGTAGCACTGGCTTCTATTGTCTTTGCTTGTCAAAAGGTTACAAAAGGTGATCACATGACCCCTGGACATGGCAAACGTCATAAATATGAGTCATTTACCAAGTGTCTGAATTTTGATCACATGACCATGGGGAGGATGCAACAATCGGAAGTGTGAAAAATGGTCATAAGTCCTTTTTTCAGCGCTGTTTTAACTTTGAACAGTCACTGTCATGCCCTTGTCGGAATCTGATTTGGAGGAGGAAGACGAACAGCTGACAGGGAGTGGAAGTGTGGCTCCATTGGCTGTGGAGGAAACTGGGGAAGGGTAACGTCTGGCTGGGCAGAGCAGGGGAGAGGTAGAGTAAGGGACAGGGAATTCAAAGGAAGACCCAGTCCCACCCCTTCTTCATCCTAGGGCACACAGGGAGGAACAGAGAAGAGAGCAATGTGGGTTGCATGACTTATGGGGGAGGAAAGGGCCCTGATTCCCTTCATTAATTGCAGCTGGGAACGCAATGTATAAAAAAGGCAAGCTGAGTGCAGCAGGCTATTGAGAGCAAATGTGACTTTATCTTGTATTGTTGTGGCTTATCTGTGTTCCTGGCATCTTCCCATCTATGTGAGTTTTGCCGTGCTTTCAAGTTTGAAATTCCTGCTCCTGCCCTGCCAAACTAATTACTTCAGTTTGATTTGTTTGGATTTTAAGTTACAGTTTGTGTGTACCTTCTTTTGTACTGAATTTTCTACAGTCAAAAGCTGTTCCTGGGAGAGTTTTTCTCTTGCCCGAAGGTAACCTGGACACTGGGGGCAAAGCTGGAGATAACAAAGGGACTCTTATTGCTAATCTGACTGTGTTGCCTTTGTGCCACGCTCCGGGTCATCACAGTCACTAAATAAACCTCTGTACTGTAAGTCAAAGACTACCTGTAATACCATCAATAAAGCAGCCCCTTCCATGGCTTCAGAATAAAATGATCCATATCTCTAAATCCCTTAACTTTACTCTAGCTCCTTACGAATCTGTGTTTCTAGTTCTGCTTGATTATGGAGAACAACACGTATGTGGCAGTGGCTGAAAAATTAAAGTAGATCACTTAGTGTCACCTATGAGCATTAAATATCATGTTATGCTTGAGGACAACTTCATAGCTCTCCTGAATGGAACTGCTCCAGTCAGCCTTTTAATTTTCTGCTCTTGTTTTAGTTTTCCAAGGAGATTAATCTTCTTAGAAGTCCTGAATTGCAGAACGGTATTCTGTGTATATGAATTATTTCAACTTTATATCCTGGATGGTTGATTGCTGCAGCCTTGACAATTATTCATTATGCCCAGTCTTGAAGACAATTCATTATCATTTGGAGCCAAGATTTAACCTTCTTGCATTAATGGAAGTGATTTTTTTTTTCTGAAACAATGTACCTTTTCGGCACTGACCAAGAGACAAGCTTAGCATTCCTTCTTCCCCCTAGAACCAATGAACCAATGAATGCCAGACTTCCAATCACTCCCTTTGCTCAGAGGTTCTCAAATGTGAGATGGCTAGAAATGTTAACAGGCTTGTGCATTTAGAGTCCAGGCAGAGCACAATTTGGCAGAGCTTCAGCATAGCTAGCAAAATTTGTATGCTTGTAGCATGCACACCTACAGCTGGATCGCTCTCTGGGTGGGACAGGGAGACCTAAGATCACAATCTTGTTTTGGGTGCCAAAGTATGCACACCCACGTTTAGATTGCTGTTTGGACAAATCTACAGGGAGAAGGGCCAGAGTGGATTCCCCCAGGGTTTCAGCCGTGAAACATAAGATTTAATTTTTGAGATTGGTGAAATTGCCTATTCTATGGCCAGATGTTGCCTCAGTGATATTACTGATTTGGTTAGTGGAGCAGATAACAGATAATCAGAGTTGGAAGGGACCTTGTAGGTCACCTAGTCCAACCCCACCCCTCTGCCCAAGCAGGAGATCCTACACCATTTCTGACAAATGGCAGTCCCATCTCTTCTTGACTCAAGTGATGACGCTCCCACAACTTCTGAGGGAAAGTTGTTCCATTGGTTAATTGTTCTCACTGTCAGAAAGTTTCTCCTTATTTCCAGGTTAAATCTGAAGCAACTGAAGTAAGTTCAACCCACCCAAATAGTGATCCAGATTCCCACCCAGTCCTCAAAAAACAACAGAAAGAACAGCAACTGGCATAAGCATTTAAAAAAAAGTGGGACATTCCAAAGGAAAGGAGATTGGGTGGAGCGGGCAAAGGGCGGCAGGGGCAACTCAAGTAGGGATTTCCTCCTCCTACCTTCAAGTCATCAGCATTGTAAAAGCTAACTTGAACTGAGGGCACCATCCAGGTCTGGAAGACCGTCTGTAGTATCTGTCGGGCCACCGAGTCTGTGATGAGATGGAAGTGGAGAGGGTTCTTCCTATCAAATGACAATAAAGATTATGCTCACAAGAAATGGAAGCAAGATACACAAGAAAATAGTCCTATCCCACTCTCCAAATGTTTTTCTTCATCATCAGATGATAGTTCACAAACCCAAGACTCTCTATAGTCCCATCTACTCTCCTGAGCAGAGTAGGGTAGGGCAGAGTAGATCACGTAAAGGCAGGGGTAGGATTCAAATTTTTTAACAACCGGTTCTGTGGGCGTGGCTTAGGTGGTGGATGTAGCTTGGTGGTACCAGCAAAAGAGGGGGAAAAACTCCAGAGACGTTCCTGAGACTGGAAATCTAGTCCTGCCAAGAATGTAGTTAGGGTTAACAGAGAGGCAGTTTCTGTAAGCAACACCAGAATGTTTCCTTCCTGCCTTCCTTACAGGATTAGGCCAGTAATATCTTCTAACAACCTGTTCTCTGAACTACTTAGAATGTTAACAAATGGTTCTATCGAAGAGATGCAAACCAGTAGAATCTTGCCCCTGCGTAAAGGGTGGAAGATGAAATCCAAATTTCCCGTGTGCTTCCTCTTTTCTCCTGTATCCAAAATTGCAGCTTGGAATCCAAGGTGGAGAACAGCATCACATTTGAATCCCCCCCCAAAAAATTCTAAAGAGCCAAAAAATTCAAGAGCTACTGAACAACATTAATAACAATATTTGCCCTTCATGTTCAAGGTTACCTGTGGAAGAGGATTGATTTCACCAAGGTAACTACATCCCGGCTTGCATTGTATCCAGCACAAACAATGGCAACATGGAGGAGCTGTTCAGAAACATAAAAACCCATCAAAGTTGACTCCCAATGAAATCCCCCCCCCCATTTTCTTCTCCTTCACAAATCAAGCCATTAGAAGTTACTCCATCCACCATTTTTTAGGCTCCTGTGGATTTTGTTCCCATCCATAATAAACCCTTAAAGAACCAAACTGAATTCAGACACAAATGGAAGCCAGGTGCAAACTAATAAGGTCTAGAGACCTCCAAATTTTTTTCCAAGTCTGTTATTCTTTTAATACAACTTTTTTGTCTGCACTTATTTTGTGGTCTCATTAAGTCCTCCTCCAGATTCAAGTGTTGAAAATTGGAATCATTTTTGGGGCCACTTTGAATCCAGAAGAGTATCACAATGCCAGCATAAAATAGGCTTGATGTATTTTTTAAAAACAAAGATATCTTCCCAAAAATAAGAGAGAGAAAAACAGGGAGGCCTGACCCTATTGAAGGGCGTGATGTGACCCCCTCTATTTGCATCTTTGCTTTGACTACTGTGACCCTCACATTCCTCAAAGTTAACAATTATCCCACATCCTAGAAGGCTGCCAACTGTTTGCTCTAGTGAATTAGCGCATAAACACTTCTTCAAAGTAAATAGTAAAAGCAAAGTAAAAGTATGTTTAAGCAAAAAGGGGCCAAAAGAGGAACAGCATGAGTATGTTCAACAGTTTAGAGAACAGAATTTATCAAGGAGATTGGACTACAGCATGCCTCTTCTTGTGACTGCTTCCCTAATTTGGACAGGCTTCTTTGTTCATGCATAGGCAGTCCACAAGAGGTCTTGATCATGAGTTTATCTTTACCTCACACTTCTGAACCGTCCTCTGTTTAAGGCAACCAGTATAGTTGCTCCTTCCCTCCTGCTCTTTGATGAACTGTAATCCCTGCTGGTTGAAGTCCATTCTACCCAAGGTCTCCTCCTGTGCCTGAGAGTGGCTGAGTTGCAGCTTCAGCTGTTGGTTTTCCTCTTCCATTTTGCGCACTTGGGATGCCAAGGCTTCGCGGTCAAGGTACTGTCTTGACTGTTCCCCAAAGCAAGGGGGCAACATAAGGGAACATCCATCTACGGAGGGGGAAAACCTCAAAATGTAAATGGGAGAATGGGAAGAATACTACATCTCTGACCATTGAGCTCCCATGTCATGTCATGAAGCCAGAATAAGAAAGATTAAAAGCAATCACAGCGGGAGCAAATAATTTATTTAATTCATATAGATAAGTTAAAATTCTGTATCTTTTAAAATATTCTCTTTTTCTTCTCACTGTTTTGTAATTTACTAACTTCCTTACATTCCCTATGAAGTATCTCTTTTTTAATGTTTTAAAGACTTCCATGCTTAAACAAAAATGGTGACTTCCACAAAGGCGGGGGAGTGGGGAGAGAATATCAAACTAAATGTTCAAGGAAATAGATAATCCACATCCCGCATTAAAAATATAGAAGCCTTGTCTAGTTTGACATCTTCTAGATTTCAGACTTTTTAAAAAATCCTGTCATTCCCAGTCAATGCATAAGAAAACAGGGCAGACTTTGTCCAAAGGTTTCAAATGCTGCCATGTCTATAATTGCTATCATCTACTCATGCACTCGGGGGCCATTTTTAGGAGCCACCCTCTCCCATTCCAGTTCCAGATTACCCATAAAGAGGTAAAGCCACGAGATGAGGAAAACCAGAGTCACGGTGGCAAGCAGCAGCTTCAGCTTCACACGCCAAGGACACAGCATGATGGTGGCAAAGGTCAGGTGGGCAGACGCAGCCTCACTGGAGCCAGCATTCTCTAGCCTGCAACGTAAAGGAAGAACACGTGAAGTGTTACCGGCATCCTTCAACCAAAGGAGTCTTCTTCCTTAGTTCCAAAATGGATATGAGGACTTTCCACAGCCCAGGCAAACAACAGTTGCCAAGGCACTTCCTTCACAACCATTCCATTTTTAGTTCTGATGAATGTGAACTTATCCCAACTCTACTGGCACCCAACACTGCTCCTTAATCTATTCAAAGACCAGATGGCTTGAATCACTGTCTCTTTCTCTCTCATTAACTCTTCAAATAGCTAGGGTTGCTTCATGCAGAGCCTGGGCCGATGGTCATCAAGACCGATAATATGGTTCATGGCTAATGACAGCAACTGACAATCACAGTTACAGAACACCAGCAAGCACCTTTTGCCCCAGCAGTCAGGCACTAGCTGGAAAAACAGTAAAGCTACTTCCTCTTCTAACACTTTCCTGAGTTTGTGGATAATGGCAAATAAAATCTGCGGGATGCAAACAAACTCCCAATGAAAGGAAAGAGAGTGACACACACATCAGAAATTACTCTGAAGAAGTGTTTGGGATCTCATGCTGCTGAAGGACAGCACTTCTGCTATTCATTAGATCAGACAGATTTTTTTCCAGCTTCCGCACCAGAAGTTCATGCGACTCTTCAAGCGTATTTTTTTTCTTGAGCTGGTACAAAAGACTTGAAAAAGGATTCCTTGTCTTATAAAACATCAGAGAGGTGCTTTTGAAATCTGAATAGCTCAAGAATGCAGCTCCTTTAAGAGCAACTTAGTCACCTGTTCTGGACATAATACTGTAAGTCTCATCAAAGGTCAATAACCAATATGATTAAAATGTTAAAAAAATAACATTCATCAACGAACAGAAATGTATTTGATTGAGCTATGCTTTTTATTTATTTGCAGTCCTTATAACCTGCAGGGTCCTTGATGCACTCTGAGCTTGGTTGTTTTCTTGCAGACATTTCATTACCAAACTAGGTCAAATTATCAATGCTAGTAAAGAGTGAGGTTTCTCTCATTTTATATGCTAACTAGTGGTGACTGTGCTGTCAGTGTTGGTGGCTGTTGTTTACTGTTAGCTTGTTTGTCTGAGTTGGTAGGTCTTTGACTGGGGTACTGTTTGCTTGATTGTTGGCTTGATGTTAATCATGCTCATCTGAATGTTGATTGCTAGTGAGGAGGTCTTTTGGTTTCCCTTTTGAGGAAGGAACCTCAGAAACTATAAGACTGGATCATAGTTTTAAAAACTCCCATTTTTGGTAAGTCAGATATGTATTTTCTTTATATTGTTCATCAAAGATATAAACCAGCTTGTTCTAGCTGCTGGCCTGTTCCCATGGCAGGCTGACAAAGTTTGAATTTATATAGCTCAACATGTGATACTTCGTTCCGAAGTCCAAATTGTTTTAAAAACCACACGCCACCAGAGGAATCAATTCCACCATGCAATGATGCAAGCTAACCAAAAGAAGCAGGAATGCAAGAGGGTGCAGAAGTCAATATCACTTTTTGTTTTATTTATCACGTGTATGTGGCTGCCCACCTCAAGAAAAGCAACTCCTTGCCCCTTAAATCAATAGCTAGGGAAAAGGTAAGGAGGTTCCTGAACTATCCATATGATGACTTCAATTTAAATCCTGTCTTAATATAGAACCCCTGCGCAATTTTCACCGTGCCAGGATTAGGTTGCCTGAGCCATAGCTAACTCATGTGCTGTATCCTGGCATCAATTCCAACCCTTTGACACATTGGTATTGACCTAGCATCAGAAGTGGCACTGGCTACAAGCTAAGTCATCATCTACTGTTGCCAATTTGAAAGGGAAAAAAAGTTAATCCTATGGCTTTGTATCTGCAGGTATTATCCTCATCCTTTAAAACCAGAATTGGTAGCTGGCTCCAATAAACATAAATAGTTACATAAAAGTAAATCTACACCTTTGTAAAATCAGGACACTGAAGTCGCATTTAGGTTCAGATAAAAAGTATTTCCACGTTTACATTTTTTTTTTAAAACAAATCATTAAAAATCCAAACTTGGATGAAAAGACTGAACATGTTTGTTGTTTATCATAACCTTTGTATTAGCAATTGTGTTGATGTCCAAAAAAAGGGCTGTGTTTTTGATGAATTTTGTGTATTTCAACAAGCTGGATTTAAGAATAAGTTATATTTATGCTGTGATTGCACTTTGCCTCTTTATACTGTCTGCATTTGGTCTGGACAGTTCGTATAAAAGTGAACAAGCCCATATGATGGTTAAAGGATCGGAGCATGGAAGTTTTCACGTGGATGACTTTGGGCACAGAGAATGAAATCTGGCTATGATGAACAACATTAGGAAAAGTGAACATGATTGTTTTGCACGAGGCAGAAAGTGTTGCGTTTCTAAGCTGCTTAAGGTGCTTGTAACTCACATTGCTATCCCAATGATCTACGCAAAGAACCAAAATCTCAAAATCTATTTAAATCTCAGCCTGTTTTCAAGTTGGAGGGCTGCTTTCAACCCAGCAACCTACTGCCAGCCCTCCCCCACCACCATCTCCCCAAGATATGCAGAGAAAATTTTTTGCATCTGCTTAAAGCCTGTGTGGCTGAAACTTGCCTGCCTGCCTGCAGCTGGATTGGAAGGGGATATGCTAGAGGATGGTGTAGGATTAAGGCTCCTGATGCTAATAAAAAGATCCTCCCAAAATGGGGAAGTTAAGAAAGTGACAAAGGAATTTTGTTTTTAGATCACGTCCAATTTTTATCTCTGGTTACACATTGATGCTGTTTTTCTTTTGTTGTTAGGGTTTTAAAAACTTTTTTAAAATTTGTTTCTTGATAGATTAGCCACCATTATAACTGGCTGAAAGGTGGATTGCTGATATCCCAGAGGTGAGATAGTCATTTAAAAGGTCCCCTTGGGACCGGGTGCTCCAATACCTGAGCTCACTAGATGGCTTTGGATGAGCCACTTTCTTTTAGTCCAAACTACCTGAAAGAGTTTTAAGAATGAAGTAAGAGTGAGCCCATCTACATTGTTCAAATTCTTTAGGAAAACATATGTGTCTCTAAATGTCTCTTGCTTTCCCTCTCCCCTCCTCTCCCCCCCACTCTGTCCAGAGCACTGGTGGGGAACTATTGTCCTTTATAACCTGTTGACTTCCACTCCCAGAATTCCTGAGCAAGCCATGCTGGTTGAGGAATTCTGGAAGTGGAAAATCAGAGGTCTTAAAGGGGCCAAGCTGCTCTAGAGGTAGATGCCAGGCCCAAAAGCAAGGATGACGCATAGCAATTCACCCAAGCTGAGTTCATTATTGTTTCACAGCTATAGACAACATCTTGCCAGATTGAGAACTCCATTACCTGCATCTACAATATACTCTGTGAAATATTAGGGAGGGTCTGTCTTCACCCTCTTTTTCTCACACACAGAATAACTGCACTGACTTGCCTCTTACTCTTCTGGAATGCACCCACCTCTTTTCCACATTGCATTACAGTACTAAACAAAGCAATTTCAAGGTGTGGTTGTCCCATTTGAACCCCTTCATGGCTTGGAAGTCAGTTGCTTTTGGGACCATCTTTCTGCAGTTACTTTTCCCCCATCCTATTCAATCCAGTAGGAGGGACATGGTTCAGGTGCTGTTGGATAAGGAATGTTGGCTGGCAGGACCCAGAAGAAATATATTTTCTGCTGTGACGCTTAACTCTTTTGAACATCATCCCTTTGAAGATCAGGTTCACCCCTGCTGGCCTTCCATAAGGTCTTGAAAACTTGATTTTGCGCTTCAGCCTGAGGTCCTGGCTGTGTGACAGAGGCACCTCCTGGTTATCTTGATAGTTATTTGGTGATGCCTGGCTTTACTTTTTATATTCTATATTTTCTATATATTTCATTATTGTATTATAAGCCACCTACAGTCCCATATGTGAGAAAAATCAAATAAATAAACTGCTGAGAGTCACAAAACTTATGCCTGGTCACAAATGATCAATGCAGTGCTTAGGAGCCAAGGAGGTACAGTTAACTCTCAACTCAACTTACTTCACACAATTATTGTTGTGGGATAAAAATGGAAACTTCCCTGAGTGCTGCTCTTGAAAGAAAGGTGAAATAGAACTAAAATACATAAATAATGCTACAATATACAATATACAGTATACTTAATACCTGTTTGGATTAAATAACTAATGATGGTTTATACATTAACCCCACTTTTCTATTTTAAAACACACATGAGCTACATCATGATTTCTGCTGAAAAAGAAAGAAACCAGTAATCTCTGAGTATCCAGGCAGGCACGAAATACTTGTATCTTACCATACTTCAAGAAGTGGGGTTGTTTTTCCTTCTCGTCCTGAATTCATTTTCATCTTGTGCACTATGGCTTCCTGCTGCTTGCTTAAAAGCAAGGATTATCTGCTTTTTTATTATTACTACTGGCCTGTCTATCACTCTTTTCACTTCCCAGATGAAGAGAAAATTAAAGTTTTAAATAAGCAGCCATACTTTTCCAAATCATCCATGAAGTAGAAATGTAGGGAACGGTCCCAAAATCCCCAACTGTTAACATAGAAATTCATTTAAAGTACATACAGTCTAAGATCTGTGTTTTAATATGATTTGGAACGAACGTTTCCCATATTTTCAGTTGGTTACATCTGATTTCTTTCCCTCACAACTAAACTAGCAAGTATTAGAAAAGCAGGAATTTCTTGTGTACTATTTCTAGTTTAATGCCCCACTGTTTCACAGAACAAATCCTTATGCCTTCAGCTTGTAGTAATTTACTGGATTCTTAGTGACCAAAGGTAATTTTCAGTTAGATCAAAGCTCCGTTCAGACTAATGTGTCACGAGCTAAACCAAGTGGAAAGCATATTATGAATGTCGGTACCTTAATTTTCCTGCTTGCTACAATGTGAAGGCTTCGATGTCCCTTCCTTCTTATTTATATAGTGCCATTTGCTAAGAAACTCAGGTGATCTCTTGTGATTCTATTTTGTATTTTACTGGCACCGATATATCCTACACAAAGGAACTGAGAAAACCTCTGCAATGCTCTAAGGGGAAAAGGAGAAGAAACTAATAATTAAAGGATATACCTAAATTGCCTTAAATCTCTGGAGAGACAACTGTAAGAACCCTGTATTTTTTTTTTTTAAGAAGAATTAAATCTACATTTTTGATGCATGGGGCATGTCACTGCAGCTCCAGAATTACCTGAAGATCAAAAGCAAGAAAAGCATATTGGAAAGGAGATCATCTCCCATAAGCAACAATTCCCTCAGACCCATGGGTTCCATATATTTCTAGATTCCTTCTTCTTTGAGCAGTTCATTCATTCTCCCCCCTTCTTTATCTGAAGGCCCTTCTCTTTTGAATACCAAGCATCTTAAAATCTCAATTATCACCATATGGAAATAAGAAAAGGCTACTTTTTCTTTTCTGCAAGGATCAAAACTGTTGTTATTCAAGGAAGCTTCTCCAAATCTCTCTCTCTCAAAAAAAATGCCTATTGTAATTTTTTGTAAAATGCTGTTGTGTTCACCTGTCGAACTATGATTTGCTTTTAACTAGCCAGATTAGTCCTCCAGATAAACAAAATATTACAACTTTATCTTGTTTTGTTTTCACCCTATTCTACCTCTAGTAATCAGAAATTAGAGAAAAAGCTTGAGAATCAATGCCTGTTGTGCTGCTTTTGTCTTGAGCCACTGTGGCTTGGGCAAAACACAAAAATAAACAAGGACTAAGCCAGAATTTGAACATAAACCAGGTTATTAGGCAGAATTTAGACATAAACCAGATTACTAGCCAGAATTTTGACATAAATCAGCCATTAGGATGGCTGGTGAGCTTGAATCTCACCAGGCTCAAGGTTGACTCAACCTTCCATCATTCCAACCTAGGTAAAATGAGAAATCAGATTGTTGGGGGAAATATGCTGACTCTGTAAACTGCTTAGAGAGGGCTGTATAAGCACTGTGAAGCAATAGATAAGTCTAAGTGGTATTGCTATTGCTATGGACTAATATTTTTATCTCACCATAATGACCAAGATAAAGACAATATCAGATACTACTTAATGAATGCCCTTAGCTTTGATTACTACCATCTAGATATGCCTTTAACAAGAAAGAAGAGCAAAAATTAATGCAATAACCTCCTTCAGAAGCTTCTCCCCACCCCAAAGGAGATGTGTATCCATTGAACATGGCACTCAAAATGAAAACTTTCCAAAAGGAGAGCAAAGGATTTCCCATACCAGCTTTTTCTGACCTGGATCCTCCCTGAAGTAGGATTTCAACTTAGTCATTGCTAAGGACTTGAAAAATTGGGAACAATATTTGAATAGCACCTACATCAGAAGGTCTGCTGTTTTCACTGTAGTGGGTCAGTTTTCCCATAAAAAGTAAGCATAGGAGGGTAAAGTTAACAAAAACAGGAAAATCTGAATAGAAAACCACTGATGAATTAGCTCTCATGTAAATTCTGAACAACTGCTAAAAAACTGGGAATCCTGCCTGTGTTCTGCATAACAGCTGGAGGCCATGCAGCAGCCTCTATGAGAAGGGTGGAACTATTGACCTCTTCCATTCTGAGTACTTGGGCCTCTTATTGCAAAGATCTTTCCATGAATCTGTAGCAGAGGAGGGGAAAAGTAAAGAAAAAAACATGGCTTGTGACCCTGGAAACTACTTTCCACTGGGAATAAATAAAATCTGCACCATTGCTTTCTCCCACATTCACTAATTTTAAAAAAGTTCTTCAAGTTCTTTCCACTCTATTTATGGAAGAATTTGCTAATATAACTTATTTTAAAATGAGGCTGTTTTCTTTCCAAGTCTTTATAATGATTCTTTGATAAGGAACATTGCAGAGCGGCTGCTCAGTCAAGTAGGGAAGCCCATCCCACAGCAAATATCTTACCATAACAAATGTAACACGTGGATTAAACTGGCTTGCAGAGATTACAGGATACTCATATAAGCCAAACATATGGAAAGCAACAAATAGCTTTTCTGTAGCACTGCCTTGGATTTAGATCAAGTCACAAATGTATTTTCTTCACCTTTTTCGGAATAGCAGTTTCTGACACAAAAAAACAACTGAGACAAGCTACTTCCACTCCCCATCCAGCCTTTTCAGCTGCTGATTTTTCCCTTGCCATATAACTATTTGAAGCATTGTTTTCCTGATCTTGCCTGTGCTACACAACATGATAGCCAAACATGATCTGATGCATCAAGCTACCGCTTATGAAAGCTTGCTTTCTTCTACTGGTGTCTGTCTGCCTGTCTGTCCATCTGTCCATCCATCATCTATCCACATTTTGGAATTGCTCCTCTGCTTCACAGAGGGACTCTGGACATATAGTAAAGTTAAAATTTAAAAAGAGGTAAGGATGATTAAAACAATGTTAAAAACTTAATTAAAAGGCAAAGGGAGGGCTTTCAGGGTGTTAATCTGCCCCAGAGCTGCGTGCTCTTTCTGTGTTCCCCAAGCTAGGCCGCAGAGCCATATTTTCACATCTTTCACCTTCTGTCTTTTCAATCAAATTTGTTAATATGACAGAGTGCTACCAGACTTTTCCTGTTTTTAAATGGATCACAGTAAACTTATAGATTACACTGGGAAAGTCGTGCTTATCAGTACAGACAATAGTGGACAAAAATCCACCTTATTTCCAGCAGCCCTCTAAAGGTGTTGGGCAATAAAATCTCAACCCTTGCAGTGGGTGTCTGTCTAAAGGGCAGATTGTGAAAGCCTGATTTAAAAGGGAAAAGGAGAAAGGAAAGAGGAAAGCAAGATAATTCAGTCGCCTCCTTTTAAATGGATTTTCTAATGAACTGCTAATCTGGAAATAATTTAGAACAAACAGGAGTGGGGCTGTCAACAAAGCATTATGCTACAGGTCACATTCCTATTATCTCCCATGTTGAAAGAAAATTCTGCTTGTTTCCAGATGTTTTCTTGATAAAACCCAAAAAATTCACAGGGCTTATCAGAGAGACTTTTCAAGGAACCCTCCTGGATAGTGCAGGGTATGGGAGGCTACATCTTTTAGAAATCCAACTTTCACTTTCAGGGGCCATCTGACTGACCACCTTCTGAGCTTGGAGCTCAGTAGGATCAAATCTAGTTCCTGTTTGGATGGGTGGCTGTCAGGAAATCCCACAGATATAGATTAGTTTGGGGAGTTTGGGGGGGGGGAGGGGAAGGACAGTATAAAGAAGACAATGCAAACCAGTTATATACTATTGCAAAAATAAAGGCTANCAATGCAAACCAGTTATATACTATTGCAAAAATAAAGGTTAGCCAGATGTTTCCATGAAAGGAACAAGAGAGGAGCTTAACTGAAGAAAAGTTTACCTTCCCCCTTCTGCATGGTTCCAGAATTAAGAAATGCCCTCCCTTGGGAAACGCATTTAGCCTCCACTTTCTTTTAGAAAATGATTTTAATAAGCATTTTATAAAAAAGAAACATATTTTAAAAAATATGTGTTTTTAGGGTCCTACTTATTTTTGTTTGTTATTTTGAGCTGAATTTTATAATATACCGTATACATTTAACAATTTGATTTTTTAAAAAAGGAGCCTGATGCCTATCTTTAGCTACCCAAATCCTGTTTCTTGGAAGGAAAAATAGGTCATATCTCCAGTAAATGAATAATGCAGGAATTGGGGGGGGGGGGCCTTGTTTTTGTGTTTGGGTGGCCGTGTGNTTGGGGGGGGGGGTGCCTTGTTTTTGTGTTTGGGTGGCCGTGTGTTTAGGTCCTCAACCAAAGATGGCCATAGGCTAGCCGGCAGATCTCCTTCTATTTTAGTGCGGCTCCAGATGCCCGATCTTAGTTTAAGAGAGCCATTGGCTCCCCTGCCCGCAAGATTGAAAAGTCGCCAGTCGGTCGTCCCCAGAACGACGTGTCTCCGCGTGTCCTTCACGGGCTTATTAATACACGTAGCCGGTTCAGACAGAGGCAAAGGTATTTGTCACGCGTTCCGAGAGCTTATTTTTCAGCAAAAAAAAACAAAGGGCAAGAAAGTTTATTTGCCTTTGGGGAACGAACTCGAATCTCGACCGCGGGCTCAGCAGAACTGGCAAAAAAAAAAAAAAAAAGAAACCATTCGAGAAAAGCTCTGCTAAATCTGGCCTCCCCAGACAGGGACGAGGTCACCAACCATGCGCTCCCGGAATCGCGCAAACCAACTGCCAGCAACCAGCCTGCAACTGCCTAAACCCGGCGAGGGCGGGAAAGGACAGGAGCCACCAATTCACAGGACCTTTGCTGGACCTCCCCCCTCCCTTCTTCTCCCCTTTCCCCCCTCCCCCCCCCCAAAAAAGCCCTCTTCTTCACACCTGCTTGCTAGCCGCGGTCCGGGCGGCCTTGCGTGCCTCCTCTGAACTTTGCGCGCAGCCGACACCGCAGCAGTCGCTGGTCTGAATCTCTTCTCCCGATCTTTGGGATCGACGCGCAACCGTATTTGCTGGCGCCGGGATCTCCGGAAGGAGGACAAAGAAAGACGACGTGAGCCTCGCTTTCGATCGGCTCCAAGGACGCCGAGTCTTTTGCCCAATGGGCCGGGGCAAAAGACCTCCGCCTGACCCGCCCCCTGTGGATGGATACCACGTTCCCTCCCACATCTACCTTGACTCCGTGCCTTTCCTTCCCACGAAACGAGCTTTCTCCTCGGAGCCCCGGATGCCCTTTCCCAAAGGCCAGGAAGAGCGCTGGGCAATGGTGTATTAACCATGAAGCAGACCAAGCCCGCGCTGAGGGCACCAGGCCCAAGGGGGTCACCACAAAGCTGAGAAAGAAAGGAAAAAGAAAAAAAAAACCCAATAAAGATTTGTAAAAAAAAAATCTTGCATGTACAGAGGAGAGGGCACCAAGATTTGTCAGTGCTTCGGGCACCAGTGAGCCTTAATCCGCCACTGGTGCTGGCCACCCCTCAACCTTCAGAAGGCCAATGCGGCCCTGGAAAGAAAGGGGTTACGTGGTCCCGGAAGCCAACAGGTTCGCTCTTCGATAACAGATAATCAGAGTTGGAAGGGATCTTGTAGGTTATCTAGTCCAAACCCTTACCCAAGTGGGAGACCCTACAGCATTTCTGACAAATGACAGTCCAATCTCTTCTTGAAAGTCTGAAGTGATGGCGCTCCCACAACTTCCGAGGGCATTGATTGATTGTTCTCAGTGTCAGAAAGTTTCTCCTTATTTCCAGATTGAATCTCTCCTTGTTCAATTTCCATCCATTATTCCTTGTCTGGCCTTCAGATGCTTTGGAAAATAGCTTGATCCCTTCCTCCCTGTGGCAGTCCCTCAAATATTGGAAGACCGCTATCATGTCTCCCCTGGTCCTTCTCTTCACTAGACTAGCTATGCCAGTTCCTGTAACCGTTCTTCATATGTTTTAGTCTCCAGTCCCTTAATCATCCTGGTTGCTCTTCTCTGTACTTTAATTAGAGTCTCAACATCTTTTTTATAGTCTGGTGACCAAAATTGGAGGCAGTATTCTAGGTGTGGTCTTACTAAGGCTTTATAGAGTGGTATTAGTACCTCACTTGATCTCAAACCCTTACCATGGAGAATAATGTATAGGTAGTCTTCACTTACTGACCAATCAGAGTCTGTCAAAGTTACAATGGTATTGAATAAGTGATGATGCTCCCGCAACTTCTGAGGACAAGCTGTTCCATTGGTTGAAAGTTTCTCCTTATTTCCAGGTTAAATCTCTCCTTGTTCAGTTTCCATCCACTGTTCCTTGCCTGGCCTACAGGTGCTTTACAAAATAGCTTGACTCCCCTCATCTCTGTGGCAGCCCCTCAAATATTGGAAGACTGCTATCATGTCTCCCCTGGTCCTTCTCTTCACTAGGCTTAGACTTGCCAAGCCCAGTTCCTGTAACCATTAATTAATTTGGTTTAGCCTTCCTTGGGGTCCGGACCGCGGGTCCTCCTAAACCCGGGAGTCCACCCCCGTGTGGCTTTCCACCCCACAGCTCCTTCCACTGGAGGGCTTTTGAAAGCTTCAAGGGCACATGCTCAGGATTATCAGTTTCTTCTCACCACTTCGGAATGCATGTGTACTTTCCCCTCCAGGGCGTGATTGTAAAAATGGATGCAATTCCCTGCATGTTTATTAGTTTGTAAATCCCATGGAGTTCTGTGAGATGGAGATTAAAGTCTGGAGAAAGGGAGGAAAGCAAGAGGCAGAAGTGCCCCCCTAATCAGGAGGGGGCTAGGTTGAAAGAGGACTTAGCAAGAGGCCTAGCAGCCTGCTGGAATGCCAATTATGCAGAGGCTGCTTGTACCTGCAGCTGCGTCCCTCCTCAAGGCCCCTGGAGAGGCTCCCAGGGACTCCCAAAGACACAGGCAACATTTTGGAAGTGTGCTAGAGAAGCAAGTCAATGTGAGCACCTTTCCTGATTGGGCAAGTGCAGACCAGCCTGCTTTATTCTTCCATCCCCGCCAGGCACGTCTGGGCTTGTGCATGTGCACGCATTTGGTAGGCAGAAAATCTGCCCTGAAGCCACATTTTTTTCCCCACTGCAAAATTAGGAGAGATCCTTTGGGAATGACAGCTAATTCCCTCTTGCACTTCCTTCTCTAACGGCTATAAAGGGTGGGGTGGCTTCCCAGCAAAACTGTGCCAGTCTTTTCTACAGTTATTGCTTTAAGAAAGTCTTTTTCTGGAGCAGGGTATCTATTTTAAGAAAGCCCAAAGGAAGCTTTGGGTAAACTCTGTTTTTGATTAAACGTGGGAACCTGAAAGAAGTTGAAAACTGTATTAGCCTTGCAGTATCAGAGGGTCTTTAGTAGTCCACCGATGGATTCCCACCAGTACTGTAATAAGAATTTCACACTGGCTTCTCAATAGTTGCTATCCAGTGTCCTACTGCTTCTGGAGTTCATAGTTCATGGCTTGTGATGTTGTTCTCCATGGATGTATTCAATCCCACTTTTAAAATTGTCTTGCATTACTGGCCATAACATCTTCAAAACTGAATGTGTATGTGAACTCTGCATTGTTTTATCTATCTGGAATCTTCCTCAACTCAGTTTTCTAACAAATTCCATATATAACAAACCATACAACTGTCTTCATAGTTGCCAAAAGTAAAAGTTCACTTAACAACACATACACAAACACACTTAAATGAGTAAGAGAGGCCTGACTCATGTTTTCACTTCTGCATAATGTTATTCTCCTCTATCATGTCCCCACATATTGACCACATCTTGAGCTCATAACTTTTCCACCTGAGAGATAGTTCTACCTAAGGGCCAATCATTTTGTTCAACCATAATTTGCATTTAATCTAACAAAGGTTTTTTTTGAGTAACAGCATTTGAAGTACATGAAAATACTGAAATGTTGACATCTTTCTATTCCTAAGTACCACAGTATGTGCAATTTATTTTTTCCAGATAGCTGTCTTATATTTGACCAGTGATTTCATTAAGAAATCTACTACAGTCTCCATTAGTTTCTTAATCACTCAGCTAAAACCACAGGAAGGGAGAGGGAAGGAGAGGGAGAGAGTTATGCCAACTCTCTCAAAAGAGAGTTTTTACCAGCTTGATGTTACATTAATTTATGTTGTCAATATAGCAATAGCACTTAGACTTATATACCATTTTACAGTGCTTTCTTTACAGTCCTCTAGAGGTTTACAGAGTCACATTGTAATACCAATTTCCTCAATCTGAAAAATCACAGCTCTTCAGTGTCCCTTTTTGTTTAAATTTGAAATGATACCTTGTCAGCTTGTCATTTCTCTTCTCACCTGAAACTCCTGACCAAGGCCAACCTTTTATGTCCCTTAACTGTCTATTTCTCCAAACTTTTTGTGGTTTGTAGGTTATTGATCAAGAAGGCACAATGACTTTGTACTCTTGTTTTATGATATTTGGTATTGCTTGACTATTATTGCTTGCTTTCATTTTTAATTCTTGCATTTATTAATATTAAGGAGATAAAATTCTATTTTAGAAAGAAACAGGGGCTTGGGATCGTCTTTGGCACATAAAAAGCAATAGGAGGCCGGAGAAGCTACGAGCCCAACTGCTATGCAGTAAACAATGTTGTCGCACCAATGGTAAAATACGACAGGCAGCAGAACTGAGGTTTGTTCATAGAAGAAAGGATGGAAAGCATCTCCCCATTTGTTCCAAACAACTGGCCCAACCCTACTGAAATATTTCAGCTACCAAAAACAGAGTATCATTACAGGCCAATTCCCCACCTACCTATTATTTAGATCTTCTAAATAATAGTGCAAATAGAGGACTAAAATAGGGGAGTGCAGATAGAGGACTAAAAAGACAAATAACATCACACAATAGAACTTTTTCTTTCATTATCAGTTTTATTCTATATTGAAGACATTTAGCTCTATTCTGCATACAATTCTATAATATCACACTGAAATATTTTTATGTCCATATTCCAAAAAAATATGTCTGACACCCCCACATACCCCCCAGAAATTAGTGGATTACGATGCTGTCCACCAATGATGGAAAACCCTGAATAGGATTAAGTGCCTTGCATGTTATCTGTTTCTGTTTAAATGGGGCAGAGTATCCCTCCCTGAATGTGACTATGGTGCTCCTCATTAGATCATATAGTGACTGTTTGCCACTGGAGAGCTTATACAGGAGGAAAAACAGATTTTTTCCAACCAACAAATACGTCCCACATATTAATATATAGAACATTTATTCCATTTGCATGAACCCACATATTTTAAATTGTAATCTATAACTTACATAGAACTTGATTTCCTCAAACCTTACAAAATTGACTATATATTTCTATCCCACCATATATATATTTTACTACTATTAGCCATGTACTTTATGTCATATGCTGAATCAATCAATCAATCAATCAATCAATCAATCAATCAGAGGTGTGGTTATGATCTTACTTCAGTTTTTTCTTTGCTTTACAGACCTGTGAAGGCCAGTTACTTTTTCATCATTGTTGTAACTGCGGTCATGAGGCAGTTACTAAGTAAGGACTATTTATAATATCTTTTTTTCTTCAGGACTTTTCATTTCCTGATGCTTCGGATAAAACAGAAAACTGTATGATCTAGACCTGGAGGTAGGAAGTGAACAGCCCAGATAAAGGAGGCCTATGTTTCCCCAACCCTGTATTTTTAATTTGGACATAAGAAAAGAATCCTTCTTCCTTACAAGACTTTCCCGTCATTTTTCCAGGCTTTAAGCAATGTTCCTCAGCATTTCCTTGCTTGCTCTGGACAAAGATTGGTAGCAATTTGATTAAGGTTTCCTATTCTTTGTTAACCAGCTTAACATGAGAAGGATGTGAATCATCCTCCCTAAATAGTTCATTCTATCTAAATAGTTCATTCTATCTTGCCTCCCTAAAGCTAATGTCCTCTTATATTGTGTACTTTATATATTCTTCTGACAATAGCTGGCCAAAGAAAATACATAACTTTCTGTCACTTTTTAAAAATTGTATCTTCTGTTTGTCCTTATCTATTATGTTGCATTCTGCTCTGTCCACATACCCAGAACAGTACTGTTTGAAGCATTCATGTCCTTAAAACATTTTAATTCACCTCAATTCTTTGTCAAATTAAGCCAGTAAAACTCAACAACACCTAACCAAACTCAACTGATCTTGGAATCAAAGTAGGCTCATATGTGGTTAATACCAGGATTTATTTATTTATTTATTTATTTATTGGGGGGGGGGGGCATTTCTGGAAATANGGGGGGGGGGGAACCACCTGGAAATAGACAGGGAAGTTTTTAAAAAATCCAGAGGAGGACAATGCCAGAAAACTTACTGATCTTTAGGGAGACTTTACTTTTTATTTGTCAAATTAGATAACACCAAGCAATTGTCCTCTGTTGCCTTAACATAAAATGTATTTTCATTAAGGAACTAGAAGTTTTCCAGTAGCACATGAATAGCTGTTGGTTAGAGATATTTTAGCTCTGGATTTCCTTTACAGGAGAGTTTAAATGATAATGACCATGTTCTAAGAAGGAAAGTTCAGAAGCCGGGATACTATACCCTAGTAGATACCTTTGGAAGGAGTTGAATCACTAGCACAGAAGTTTCAGACTAAGTCATGGGAATTGTAGTTCACCATGTTTTGATGGTACTAGAATAAGCTAGATCTTTTCTTGCTACAATGACCTCTTCATCCTTTCTGCAGAGAAAGAACCGCACTTATGTTTTATCTGAATGTGGAGCTAAAATTCATCAAGTTACTTATGATGCAAATGACAGGGCTCAATTCATGTCATTGCACGACCCCAAATGAAACTAAATCCATTGTTAGTTACAGGACATAATTATTTTTACGGATGATACCTATGTCATAAAAACAATGGAAGGATCATTTATCAGTCCAACTTTCTTTGCTGATTATTTCTTTTTTTCTATATTTGAGCCTAAGGGAATTTTTATTTGCCTAAAACATTGTTTCACATGGGAAACCAAGAGGAAATCTCAGAGCTGTATGTTAAATCAGAAAACTGAAAAAAAAAATGAGAGAGGGAAGGAGAGAGTGAGGAATAGAGAGGCAGTGCATTTCCTTATAATTGCCAAAAATTACATGGACATATTCAGAAATTTTGTCTCGGTGTCCAGCTTAACTTGAAGGATTAAACTAATAAAACCCATAGAGAATACATCATTTAGCTGTTCCACTTTTCTTTAAGTAAAAAAGCAGTTATTCAGAGAGATGATAAAGCAGGACAAAAATCTAGAGTGGCATTAGCCCCCTGTGCAATGACTTGGCAGTTCCTTTATTTTCACCCAGACTGAACACAGCAATGGCTCCCTTTATTTGGTGGCCAGGTCCTGAGACCTCCTTTCCACTCTGAGGACGCAGCCACCTCATACAAATTATATTTTAAATGCAAACTAAATGTTTTCAATGGGAGAGAGGCATATAAATTTGCTGAGAACATGTAACATAAACTCAGACATAAAAACCATAAAGCCTAAATAAATAATCTCTACAGGTAGTCCTCATTTACTAACCAACAGTCAGGACTGGCAACTCTGTCACTAAAAGCCACAGTTGTAAAATGAAATGTCACAGGATCGTGAAGGATGCCATTTCCACTGCAGTTGTTAAGCCAATCACTGTAAGTCATTCCGTGAGACATAAATTTACCTTCATTTTTGCAATCGTGGTTCTACATAAATAATCAAATAAAAGGAGAGGTATGTCGCTGTACCATCTAACTTTTAGCTCTGCTCAAGACCTAGCATTCCTCTGCATCATGCATACATTGTTCCCATGAAGGTGACAGGTTTTAGTCAGGCCTCTATGCAAGTTATTGATCTGCATGGGCACCCTTGGCAGGCATGGCTTTTCCCATTATTCTGGGTTAATGGGTAAACTGAGAAAGAGGGAGGCCAGGGCTTTTGTAAAGCTATCCGATATTGTTGAGGCTCTGTTGATGTCATTCTCTTTCAGGATCTCTCCTGCACATATATAAGTTTGTGTCTTCCACTATGTCTAGTTCCTTTACCCCTCAATCATTCTTTCTGCCTTCAGGAAAAAACAAACCTTATACTCTAGTCCTTCTACTGGAATTTATCGAGTGAATTTTTTTTTTCTTTTTTTTTTTCCTAGGATCCGAGGTTAATGTGTTTCATACAGCAGCGACATTCCAAAATGCTGCTAAGGGTGGGAATTTTGTTTGAGGGAAGTGATCTGAAAGGCACCAGGACAATTGTTTAAATAGCCCAAACCTGGGGCTGTTCACTCCTTAAGCAATAATACAGAGATGTTACCTTGGAATGCAGTATTCCAAGCTGTGAAAAGATTGTGCTGATAACCTGATACCCGGGCAAAGACAGATAGCAGGCACAGTTGGTGTTTCTTTCCATGTGTAATGGCACAAATACACCGTGTAGCGAATGCCACCCACACACCACAGATCCTCACTGGGAAGAGTTATTTCTGGTCCTGTAGTATCCTAGCAATTCACAAGACTCCTCTTTGGTCGAAAGAGAAGCAACACGCTAAAAATAGAGAAATCTCTGTGAAGATAGGTAACTGAAACAATCTGCACTGCCCAACTTGTTCTCCATTTCTTTCCATACCAAGAATATTAGATGTTTCAGATATATGCATTTGTAAGTCTCTCCCTCTCTCTTTGTACCCATCTATGTATGTATGCAGGTATGCATGTATGAATGTGCAGTATGTACGTATGTTTACAACAAATTTGAAAATTAAAAAACAAATAGTCTTTTATGGAATTAGGTTCTTCGTATCTAAAACATGGCACTATCCTCATAGCCCACCCTCCCAACCACACATGTATGTAGAAACATACGTACAAAATTGTTGTGAGCCTCCGGGGTCAAACAGACAAAAAATGCAATATAATGATTAAGAAAGTTTATGCCTATAAATGAGGCATTGAAACATATTGGAGAAAAGGTCATGTTTTTAACTATATCCTTATATATATATTTACCATACTTCCTAATGGAGTATTTCCTTTGTATGGCTGCTCCAATATCACACTTTTTAATGTCAGTATCACACTTTTCAGTGTCTTCCCTCTCCCATGCAAAATATAATGAGGAGGATGTTTGCCTTGAATCTCATTGAGATCAGCATGAGTTCCCCTCTGCAGACGATTCTGGTATAAGCAAAAGCTGAACCACCATTCTGGCAATCCTTTGGCATTTTGCGGGCGCTCCAAGTGAGACTTTCAGATTGAAAGATTGCGGCACAGAAAGCAACTGCTCAATCCCTTATCTAATTATGATTTTGCCGGTGATCTTGTTGGTATTTCATACAATGAACAAAAAATCAACAGAATTCTGCACTTACCTGTTATTTGCTAATAAGAGAAAAGGATATTTCTAGTGCTGGCAGCAGGAGAATAATACAGCAACCTCAGATCATACTCTAATGAAATACTAAAATTAGTGACAATTCAAAATACATCAGGGAACCTTGGGCTTTAGTGTGTTTACTGTCAGGGGATAAACAACAATAATTGTAATCTGCATTTCTTGCTCCAGTCAATAACAATTCTAACTGAATAAAAGGGATAATCTTGTGCCTCAAGATAGTAATTCGGTTTGAAGGCCAGCACCAAGAGCTTTCTTCAGCAATTTTCAGAGACTTACTAGAACATTACAACCTAAGTAAAAACCATGTCACTAAAGGAACCCAGCATCTAAAGAAGATATTGCCCCTGGTTTTAACCTGTCTCTTTTTCCTTCAATTCTGCAATAATAAAGGGATCAAAATGTCTTCAACAACTTTCTCTCTCCTGGATCAATCTTCCTCTTAGGCACTTTTCTTCCTGCCATTCCTTTTGTTTCAAAGTTCAATAGACAGGGGGGGGGGGAGGGGGNTTTGTTTCAAAGTTCAATAGACAGGGGGGGGGGAGGGGGGAGGAAAGGTCTTGACAAATCCCATCAAGGCTTACAGAAAGAAGAAAGTGGGGGGACAGGATGCCTGCAGCAAACATGCCAGGTCCTGCACTAATGAGAGGTAAAGAGGCACCTAAGAAAAAACAGGCAACCACAATTTGAAAAGAAGGGCTGAGAGAGAAGGCATTATTCACTCACAGCAGAATGAAAAACTGCAGAACCAGAATTTTCCATTCAAAAATCTGGGAAATACCAAATCCTCCCCATATCAGAACTGAACTCCTAATTCTTTTATCCCAGGGGAGGCAACCAAGAAGTCAACAACTGATAACATCTGGCTACTGGAATTTGCAGCTGAAAGGCTTTTGTGCCCTTTACAATAGCAAGGCAAGTAGGCACACATATAAGAGGGTTTGGAATTAGAGGCTCCTCTTCCCCAATGTTGCCAACTTCCCACCCCCAAATTTTTTGAAGTTGTCTCACTCACTGTTTATGACCAGATCCAACTCTGCTAGATTTTTTACATTTTATATCCCCCAAATGTGTTACTTTGGGGATGGAATCATTACATTGCAACTAGCTTTGATTAGTGAAATTCAAAGCTTTAATAATAATTAAAGAAACAGGTACTACAAAGTCAAGGATGCCCATCTTTACTTCAGATAAGGATCACAATCTTCCCACAGAGAAATGCGGAATATACCAATAGCCTATCAGGCAGAGAAGGAGCTTTCTTAGAAAAGCTCCTTTCCAATATTTCCATCCAACTTACTTTCTAAAATACATTTTCACAACCTAATGCCCTGTTATTTTGCTGAATAGTGTCTTCTAATCCCCAGCTACTGGTAGTAGGGATGTGCATATTGAATGTGTTTCTAAAGAGCTCACACAATTTAATTAGCTTGAATTTTTATTCATTACCATACAGGAGGGATAACAACTTTCAAGTAGTCCAGTAAATTGTATACAATGGGGAAATCAGTCAGCTCTTGGTATTGCAAGGAATTGCTTCTGAAAAAGTCAGTAGGGAAGTAACTGAAAATAAGAGTATATTTCCCATTCTGAATGTTATTCAACACTTACAGGAACAGGCTAGCATTCCTGTAATAGCAGCAGGCAAACAAGACAACTGATTTTGCTATATTACTTCAACCATCTAACCACAACTCAAAAGCTGTATTGAAAACCTGCAAAATACTTAAATTTGTAATTCATATTTTTGTCAGATTTATCAGGATAGAAAAGAGCTTTCAGAAATATTTTGTTCTTTAACACAAGTGAAAATGTAAGTGAAGTAAAATATTTAAAGTATGTAGTAAAAATTTCTTAAATCTCCTTGTGTAATTCAGAAGTCTAGTGCTTAGTCTCAGAATAATTTTATCCATTCACCTGCAGAAGCTTCTAATTTTTGTTCAAGAACGATTCATAAAATTTAAGAAAGTTTATCAATGTTTTTGTTAATAAACTCAACAATTATTCCAGCTATCATTATGCCATTCCATAATTTCCAAAAACCTTCAGAACCACCGTGCAAAATTATTTGTTTCACAAATCCTCTGAATCATTTATACTGTAGTATGGCTGGTATATGGATTAAGCCTTGCAACTGACTTAAGGATCCCATCTCAGTTTAGCTGCAGGAATTAAAAAGAAGACATGCAATCTGTCAAATTGAAATAAATAGCTATTGGCTTATGGAATGCCAAATAATTGCTCCATTTGCCTGAAAACTGCCAGAACAGCAAAACTTATCTATAATTCACATGCTTTTTCAGAATAATTTGGCATTTTGGATCTTAAAAGGAACAGAAGGAAACTTATCCCTACTGCTTCTTTTTGGGTCAAGAATATAAATTAAGCAGTGAAGGAAGGGGGGGGAGTATGAATGATGGAAGGTCCCTACAAGGTCTGCAGAGGCAATAGAGTGCAGAGCAACCAAAAGGGCAGAGATGGGAGATGGGGAGATAGGTGAATGGGAGTTGAAGTCCCCCCAGGTGGCCAGATTTTGATTTGTGGGAACCAGGTCCAGCAACCATTTAGCACGAATGAATTAAGCACTTGTAGCCTAACAAGAGAACTAGGAGACCAACCTGAACTTTTCTTCCATTTTGGGATCCCCAATTGGGCTTACCCATTTTGGAGTCCAGTTTGGTTGACTACCGGCGAAGCAGTGCCAGCAATCACTCAGGGATGGGGGAGAATCAGAGAATCTAAGGGATCCATGCATGGCTAGTGGATGGCAGGGGTGGGAGTGGGAAGAAGAGTACAAATACAAGCTTTTCTTTCATCATCCATTTAGGCTGTTTTTACTTGAAACTACTGGCATAGATGACTGGCATTTGGATGCGAAAGGTATGTTTGACCTTTCTTTTTAGTTGTCAGTTCTTTGAAACAGACCTTTAGGTTTCTCCATGTCTAATGTCATGTGTTAGTAAGATTAAGCCCATGCACCCTGCAGCAGTCGCTAATTCATCATTAGGAGCCAATCCTACACCCCCATAAATAAGAGGTTGGGAGGAAGAATTCACCACGGTAGTAGTATCTACTTCTACGCTCTCTTCAAGGTAAAGTTTTAATATTTCACATAAATCTTTTTTTCTGAATTATCAGCATCAGCCCATTATAAACAGACAAGGGTAGATGTTTACTATCACATTAGCTGCAACCCCACAGATATTAACAAAAAGAATGTAGCCCTCAGGCCCACCTTTCTGGTAAATTGCCCACAGCAGTCCTATTCAGCAAGATAAATTGCAGCTGTGTTACAGAATTGCTGACAACAGAACAAGTTGCATTAATGGAAAGAACCTTCACCTGTAACTGCAGAGTCATCTTGGGCTTGGAAATGTCAACTCTTGTGCATTACCATTGATTACAGAATTTCTGAAATGATTGAAAGCTTCCATAACCAGTACTTGGGGGGGCACATGGCCAACAGAAGTTCAAGATATACTTCAGGGATATGTATAGCAATTTGACCATCCTCATTTTTGACATTCTATAAACAATCTTCATAAAAAACATCAGACTACTAATAAGACACCCCTTCTTTGTTTCCCTGTTCTGTACTGCAGGCCCCACTGAGTTATTTCCCAATTAGTTGAAAACCAAAAGCAAATCAAGCCAGATCGTACTATCTAAATCTATTGCCAGATCATATTTTGGATTAACTTTCTAAGTTGCCATCAAAGAGGTGGATAAAAAATGCTACCTGAGAATATAATTGCTGATAAATCCAGGATGGATGTTTATTAAGTGAGTGAAATTGCAGTCTTCCATAAATGGTATCCTCTTGAAATTGGGTACTGAAAATCCCATTGTTCCCAGGTGGCTGGGAAATATAGGTGTGGTGAAATTTAACAGACAGCTCTTTACCCTGATTTCTTGCAAAAGCAGCCATTTCTTATCCCAACAGTTTGTTGGGTGAAGAAATAGAGAACAGGGGTGCCATTATAAGACAAAAATAAATCAGAAATAAAGAAGCCTTTTTATTCTTTAGGAAATGTAGCTCTGGGTGATTGGATGGATGGAAGGAAGGAAACTTCAGTGACTCTTTTCAGTTGGGTTTCAGCCTCAGTACAACACTGCTTGCACTTCTTGATATGCTGGTGGCCTTCTATACTCCAAACCAGAATGGTATCATTCTGGTTGGCTCAGGAGTGGCGAGCATATTATTGCAGTTATTATTCTTTCTTCCTTTATCACCAATTTCATTTGGTGCTGATTTGGAAGAACATACTCAGCCCCACACTTGCTGTGTGTGGCTTCTCAGAGTCCTCCTCTTCCCACTGCTATTCAACATCTATGTGAAGCTGTTGGTTAAGGTCCCCTACTAACACGGGGTTAGGTATCATCAGTATGTTGATGATAACCAACTTCAAATATCAATCCTAGGCTGACCAAACAATGCCGTATCTTAGTACTTTGAGTCTGGTTGGGGAAGAATTGGCCCAGGGTTAATCCTAGCAAGATTGAGTGGCTACAGATTTGAAGGTTACCCGGATCTGGAATGTCCACCAATAATTCTGGATGATATTCCCTTCCTCAGACAGAACTGATTTGTTTGTTGATGCTTATCTTTTGGGATTATCTATAGTTGAAAATGCAAATGACCTTCAGCTTTCAGTAATGAAAATCAAGGAGCACAATGAAAAAATGGAAATGCAAAGGGAATGCATATGCTAATATTGTACTAATTTAAATCCTTCACAAATCTTGGTGATTCTGAGTAAACATACTTTTCAGATTTACAAATGTAACTCTACATCTGTAAAATGTAAAACACATAAATTCCAACTTGCATATTTTACCACTAGGATTGTTACTTCACACTAGATATTGAGGCAGAATCCTGAACAATGTTCACTAGCTACCATTGGTGAAGAGCTTTCTAGTTCAAGAGATTCCTCTAATGAGAGGCACAGTTTATTTCATCTGCAAGTAAATGAATTCCTTATATACAGGTAGTCCTCACTTACCGACTGTAGTTGTGATCTGCAACTCTATTGCAAAACAGTCTGGTTGTAATGTGACCGCATCTGAGTTACAATGGCAATTTGTCAATTCCTTCTACAGTCATTAAGTGAATTGGTCATTAAATGTGACTTCATGTGAACACGACTTACATCTTCCTTCAGGCTTCCTCACTGATTTTGCTTATTGGAAGCTGGCAGTAAAGATGGCAAATGGTAATCATGCATTATGGGATGGCATGACTATCTTAAATCTGTCAGATGCCAAGTATCCAAATTGAGATCATGTGACTATGGGGGAAATCAACTGCAACTTCGATACCATTGTAACTTTGACAGACTCTGATTGGTCAGTAAGTGAAGACTACCTATATATTATTCTCCATGGTAGGGGTTTGAGATCAAGTGAGGTACTCAAGATCAAGTGAGGTACTAATACCACTCTATAAAGCCTTAGTAAGACCACACCTAGAATACTGCCTCCAATTTTGGTCACCAGACTATAAAAAAGATGTTGAGACTCTAATTAAAGTACAGAGAAGAGCAACCAGGATGATTAAGGGACTGGAGACTAAAACATATGAAGAACGGTTACAGGAACTGGCATAGCTAGTCTAGTGAAGAGAAGGACCAGGGGAGACATGATAGCGGTCTTCCAATATTTGAGGGACTGCCACAGGGAGGAAGGGATCAAGCTATTTTCCAAAGCATCTGAAGGCCAGACAAAGAATAATGGATGGAAACTGAACAAGGAGAGATTCAATCTGGAAATAAGGAGAAACTTTCTGACACTGAGAACAATCAATCAATGCCCTCGGAAGTTGTGGGAGCGCCATCACTTCAGACTTTCAAGAAGAGATTGGACTGTCATTTGTCAGAAATGGTGTAGGGTCTCCCGCTTGGGCAAGAGGTTGGACTAGATGACCTATAAGGTCCTTTCCAACTCTGATTACCTTTTAACTGTTAAAACTTTTTGCCATCACAAGTCCCCCAGTCTAATCTTACTGTAGAGACCTCGCCTAAGAATCCAAACATCAAAAATGAACCATGAAAATAACACAATGAAACTTTGGGAAAGCTGGATTTATTGTCATAATGTAACTAAAAAGGTCATCATTCCCACCTTCTCAAGAGAACCATCTCAGTTTGGGAAATATTGCTCTAGTCGAGAGTCTAGGCTAAGGGGAGATATCCCCCCCCCCCCNNNNCCCCCCCCCCCCCCCCCAAAAAAAAAATCAACAAGTACAAAATCTAATAGTACCTTATGTCCGAATTGGTCTCTCAGAAATAACCCAATGAGGTATCAGGACCCATTTATTTTTAGGTCAGCCTCCAAGAGTTTAAGCTTCGGGGCGTTTGCTTCCACCCGGAGGCGCGTGGACTTCTCAATAAAGAAAGGCACGCGAATCCAGTCAGAGGGAAAGGCTTTCAAAGGTAGCAGTTAGCGAAAAAAGACAACGGGCACGGGCCATTGTCAAGCAGACGCTCCGATTACAGCGTCAGCTATTATTACTTCAGTTTAGCACAGGGCGCCGCCAAACCACGTGCCAGTCGGTGCTGCAAAGGGAGAGAGGGCTTCTATTTTTACGGTAAGGTCCCTCAGGGACAGGAGGCTCCCCCCTACCAGCCTCTGGTCTCATTTCCCCGTCAGGCCCGTTCCCCCACATGCCCTCTCTCTCCTCTGCAAAAGCTGGCAATGTTTTTGACAGCCCCACCCGCGAAGAGAGGCAACCCCTGAGAATTGGAGCTGCACATCAAGCGCCCCCTCCCCCTCCGACTCCCGTCGGCGCTGCGCAACGAGAGTCTGTGGCGACCCGCGTTCCCCGCGCAATACTCACCCACCCCCCCCCCGGCAGTGGCGCGCGCCGCTGCCACGACGCGCGCGCGCCTTCTCTCCAGCCCTTGTATTTAAAAAAAAAAATAAAAAAAAAAATTCCTGCACCTCCTGCAAGCGGGGCGCGCCTGCTCGTCTGAGTTTCCTCGCGCTCGCTCATTTTTGACTCCCCCCCCCCCCTGCCCTCTCCTCTCTCTCTCTCTCTCTCTCTCTCTGGCTTGTTTCACTCAGGGCTCGATTGGTTCTCTCCGCGCCGCTTCGGAGCAGGTGCTGCGCAGGCGCAGAGGTAGAACGCCGAGCCGGACCAGGAGAGAGGCGGGGCCGCGGCGTTTCGTGGCAGCAAAGTTAAAAAACAAAAAACAAAAAAAACAAAAAACAACCCCAACCCGGAAGTGTGTGCGCAGGCGCAAATGGGGGATGGCGTGTCTCGTGAGCGAACGTCGATCTTTTTTGAGCAGCCATGGCTGAATCGGCGGTGGGCTTCGTGGGGAGGCTGCGGCATTTGTGTTCCCGGTATCAGGATTACGTGAAGCGGCATCCAGCGGCCACTGCTCAGCTGGAGAGCACCGTGCGGGGCCTCTCTTACTTGCTGCCAGGTATGCGGATGCCCGGGGAAAGCTTTTCTTGTTCGAAAAGGTTGTTGAACTTGTGCTTTGCTCCCTTCCAGTCCCAAAGAGGAGTCAGGCTCAGCAGGGCCACCAGCTCTCGGTGATAGGCAGACGTCTGACTCCAGGTGAAGGATTTGAACCCTGCACTTTTCCAGTGTTGCAGAAGGCTTTACCTCTCGGGTTTCTTTCTGTGCTTTTTAAAAAAAATGCCCAGCAGGTTTGACAGGAAAAAAGGTCAAAGCCGACAGGGGAAAAATGAACAGGACTGCGGTCCTTCTCTTAAATCTTTCATTTGGCCCTAGATTTGAAACAGTGATTTGGACAAAGCTCTTTTTTTTTTTTTTTTGGAATACATTTCCTTTTAATCGCAGAACTAGTTCTTTATCACTTCATCACTGTAGTGTAGGTTCTTCTGCTTGAGCACAGGGCGAGACTAGAAGACCTCCAAGGTCCCTTCGAGATCTATTCTATTCTATTCTACTCTGTCCTCTGCTGTTACCCGGTGTGTTAAATGTCTTCAGCTCAATGCTGTAGAAACTGCAGGTTTCAATCTCTAACTTGGCAACCTCTTTCAAAATTGCTTGGATTGTGCTTGGTGTTGACTGGACAGGTCTGGCCTCTTAATGACCGTGGTCACAGCCTTGAGGTTTAATTTCTTTCCATTTCACATACATGAAGGGTCCTAGGAGCGCAAAACAGAATCCATCTGAGCAGCACTTCATTCACTGTTTATAAAATCAAGATCATTCCCATTCATTTGTCTATTTAATATTTTTGAAGCATGAGGCTTTTGAACAAGGAGGTTGTCTTTATTATGATTAACATTAATTAATGGTGGGAGTGCTCAAATGTAAGATCAATATGTTGAAGTGGGGCTTGTTAATAACACGCTGGAAACTCAGAGTCCCCTGGCCTATTTGTTGGTCTGTTGATAGTCCTTAATTTATAATTGAGCCAAAAGTTATGTTATTAACAACCCAGCTCTAAATTGTCACTTTGAAGTTAGGTAATTGGAACTACACATAAGATCCCTAATCTGAAAGTAATAATGTATGCAAAGGCATTGCGATTCTTGCTATTTTATTTTGGTTGCTCCTTTACCCATCATAATTGTTTCTATTTAACTACTCAGCAACATTTTCAGAGCTTTTCTTTAGATAATTGTAACCAGTTCATATTTAACAGTAAATATGTAAAACTGATACCTTTTAAAACCTTTTTGAAGATCAAATTCCAAAGTCAGGGTGCCACTATAGAGAAGACACTACCTGTGTTGATGGTGGGATAGATACAAAACAGGGACAAAAGAAATAAATCATACATAATTTCATACAGGGAGAAAAGGCCCCCTTTTAGAATAAAATTAAATCTGAATAAGAAGAAAAAGAATGTCCTGAGTTCTTTGGTCACTGCTCATCAAGGAAAATGTTGCTTTTAAACTATTTTTGAAATGAGGTTTTAGTGACTTTAATGTTAGAAGCTGCTCCATTCAGTTGCCCTGACTCCACCCCAATAAAGAGATTAAAGGGTCATAAAACAAAAAAAAAGTTAGAAGCAGCCTGCAGTCACCATGTGTGAGTTGGGGAATATACATTTGTTTAACAAATTTCTGATTATATTGATACATATGGTTTTTGTTATATATGTTAGATGTCATGTAGAACCTTAGATTACACTTCAAAAATATTATGGGAGACAGGAAAGCATGGGCAAGATATCTATTAGGAGTCAATGAAAAATATGTTTCCCATTGTAGATTAACCTGTTGTACTACTTTGAATTAGTTGAACATATATATAATTCAGAATAGATGTGGGAAATGTAGATCTCTGGGATAGTTGAACAATACATTGGCTTTATTGTGTAACTGTTGCTTCATAGCTACTCCTTCAAAACTCTTGCTTTGACTATTCTTGAGTGGTATGAATAGTGGCTCAGGTTTCATTTTTACTTATTTTTTACAGGTCGATTTTCTGACTCTCATGAGCTATCTGAACTGGGTAAGTAGAACTGCTTTGAGGTTCTAAAATAGTAAAAATATCATTGTGTTCTCTCAGAGATCCATGTGGGATTGCATGGGGGGAAGGGGAAGATATGTACTTATTGCATATCCTGGGTTATTAAATAACCAAAGGTTTTAATGTAGAATATAGATTTTGACTTTAAAAAAACTCAGTTTTTGGCTTGCAGCTAAGATGGCAACAGGGTACATGCACCTCCAGTATCCTGAGTTCATGTTGCTAAAATTGAGTGCCAAAATGTAACTTTTGGTAGCACAAGTTTTGGTTTCCCTCTGTACAAAAACATTAAAGTAGAAATGATACCAGGAGGCTTCTGGGAGGCAAAATGCTTTAATTTCCACTGTTGACATATACACCAAAACATTGTAATTGTCAAAAACTCATACCATCAAAATCAAGCTATTTCTGTGCTAATATTTGATAACACAATTAGAATTTGAAGTATTGGAGTTCTCTATATGATGCTAGGTCTCCATCATTTCCAATTTGCATATCTGCAGAGTATACTGATCAAATTTGATACACACTGCTCAAAAAAATAAAGGGAACACTTAAACAACACAATGTAACTCCAAGTCAGTCACACTTCTGTGAAATCAAACTGTCCACTTAGGTAGCAACACTGATTGACAATCAATTTCACATGCAGTTGCTGCAAATGGAATAGACAACAGGTGGAAAGCAGAGGGCAGTTCAGCAAGACATCCCCAATAAAGGAGTGGTTTCTGCAAGTGGTGACACAGACCACGTTCTCGCGTCCTATGCTTTTCTGGGCTGATGGTTTTGGTCACTTTTGAATGCTGGCGGTGCTTTCACTCTAGTGGCAGCATGAGACGCGAGTTCTACAACCCACACAAGTGGTTCAGGTAGTGGCAGCTCAATCCAGGATGGCACCATCAGTTTCGAGCTGTGGCAAGAAGGTTTGCGTGTCTGTCAGAGCATAGTGTCCAGAGCATGGAGGCGCTACCTAGAGACAGGCCAGTTACATCAAGGAGACGTGGAGGAGGCCATAGGAGGGCAAAAACCCAACATCAGGACCATTACCTCCGCCTTTGTGTGTAAGGAGGGACAGGAGGAGCACTGCCAGAGCCCTGCAAAATGACCTCCAGGGCCACAAATGTGCATGTGGCTGCCATACGGTCAGAAACAGGACTCCATGAGGGGTGGTATGAGGGCCTAATGTCCAGAGGTGGGGTTGTGCTTCCAGCCCAATACCGTGCAGGACATTTGGCATTTGCCAGAGAACACCAAGATTGGCAAATTCGCCACTGACGCCCTGCTGTCGTCTCCTTACACAGATGAAAGCAGGTTCACACTGAGTACATGAACAGACATGACAGGCGTCTGGAGACACCATGGAAAATGTTCTGCTGCCTGCAACATCCTCCAGCATGACTGGTTTGGCAGTGGGTCGGTAATGGTGTGGGGTGGCATTTCTTTAGGGGGCTACACAGCCCTCCATGTGCTCACCAGAGGTAGCCTGACTGCCATTAGGTACCGAGATGAGAGCTCAGACCCCATATTGAGACCATATGCTGGTGCCGTTGGCCCTGGGTTCCTCCTAATGGAAGACAATGCTAGACCTCATGTGGCTGGAGTGTGTCAGCAGTTCCTGCAGACGAAGGCATTGATGCTATGGACTGACCCACCCGTTCCCCAGACCTGAATCCAATTGAGCACATCTGGGATATCATGTCTCTCTCCATTCACCAACACCACGTTGCACCACAGACTATCCAGGAGTTGGGGGATGCTTTAGTCCAGGTGTGGGAGGAGATCCTCAAGAGACCATCCGCCACCTCATCAGGAACAGGCCCAGGCATTGTAGGAAGATCATACAGGCACGCGGGAGGCCACACACACTACTGAGCCTCATTTTGACTTGTTTTTAAGGATATTACATCAAAGTTGGATCAGCCTGTAGTGTTTTTTTCCACTTTAATTTGAGTGTTACTCCAAATCCAGACCTCCATGGGTTGCTAAATTTGATTTCCATTGATAATTTTTGTGTGATTTTGTTGTCAGCACATTCAACTTTGTTATGAACAAAGTATTTAATAAGAATATTTCATTCATTGAGATCTAAGATGTCTTATTTTTGTATTCCCTTTATTTTTTTGAGCAGTGTATATATTGTACTCCAATGCATTTTAAGAGTACTAGCTTGGAGAAGACTGTCTTAAATAAATTATCGATTAAAAAAATTAATCCTTTGAGTCAAGTTTGACTTCTGTAACTTTATGAATATAGACTCGTTGTATGGTAATGGTTTGACCTTTTTCCTACTGGGATGTTTTTTGACTTCCCAGTCTAGCTTATAACACTGATCTATCACGGAGGTCTTTCATCCAAGTAATAACCAGGCCTAGTCTTACTTAGCTTCCAAGTCCAGACAAGGTTTGTCATTTGTCCAATGAAATATTTAATTTAGCACTGCTGTAAGAAATTCACGTTCCTGAAAAAAAGGTTAAGAGGTTGAAATTGCAAGAAATGTTATTTTTGAGCAATTTTATATATTAACGCATATTTATATGAGCATTCCTAGAAGATGATCTGACCCCATTCTTTACCATTGGCCAACTTGGTAGGATATATCTCAGTTTAATAAGCTTCAGCCCCTTCATTCTCTTTTTATGATGGCCTCAAAATGGTTGCTCTTCTATTAAAGATAATTTTTCATTTTTGTCTCTTACAGTATTAAAAGTCACCTTCAAAATATGGGTTCTGGTTTGCCCTGAAGTCATTAATCTCAGTTTTCAAAAACTGAAATAACTGATCCAGGTTTGCAGTTACAGTTATTACAGACAAGATTGATTTCTTCATTTAATCATATAGAGCAACCCTAAATTTAATGTTATATCTTATGCTTGCTTCATATTAGTCATGATGCAATCATTTGAATGTCGCTAATATTTGTATTAAGCTAGAAAGTTGAGAAATAAACAATTTCAAAGGTAGAGTTAATTGACTTCTTTCAATGTGATGGGCGGGGTGAGAAATGCAGACGCTTGTACAATTGTAAGTATTTTCAAAATAATGAAATTACAATAGTTTCATTCCTTGCAACACTAATATCTAGCATAGCATAACCTGTTCGTTCAACAGGTTCGTTCAACCTGTTCGTTCTTGAAGACATAAAGCTTTCTATCCTAAAAGAAGTAATTTCTTGTCCTCTGCAAAAACTAAGATCTCTGTATCCCTCAATCCTTAGTTGGTTTTGTTTGATATATCCTCAGATATATCCTATTTTGTTCTATGTGTATATTGTGTATATATGTACAATGACAATAAAGTGTTATTATTATGAATAAGGCATCAGTGTGGGTCTCTTGATCTAAATTCTGAATGTTGTTGATTTTGTTGTCCATGATAAATTTCAAACTATTTAAACTTACTATTGTTTATCAAATATGAAGAATTCAAATAATTTTAAATTATCTTTAAAATTTCTGTTAGCATTTTTATTCTTTCAGAATGATTTCTTAGCCTATGTATGTCTGATCTTTATTATAGTTCTGAGGCTTGGGTGAAATCAATTAAAAAAAACAATATAAGCTACGGTGGCGCAGTGGTTAGAGTGTAGTACTGCAGGCTACTTCTGCTGACTGCTGGCTGCCTGAAGTTTGGCAGATCGAATCTCACCAGGTTCAAGGATGACTCAGCCTTCCATCCTTCTGCGGTTGGTAAAATGAGGACTCAGATTGTTGGGGGCAATGTGTTGACTCTATAAAACCGCTTAGACAGCGCTGTAAAGCACTGTGAAGGGCATATAAGTTTAAGTGCTATTGCTATAACAAATGTAATGAAACCAGAATTATACTTGTTTGGCCCAGGCTCTGAACAGTGTTCCATAAGTAGGTTACCACAGCCAAGAAGACCTCCCAATTCTATGTAATATTCTTCTCATATAGAGAGGCAGAGAAGTGAGCAGTTAGCAGATTTAACACTTGAAAGATCAAGAACACAGTCTATGGCTCTTTAGTTATTCCTACAAACCAGGCGAAGTATGTTCCATAACATATTTAGTCTTTCTTTGGATTCCAGCAAAGCTCTGCAAGGTTTTCATTGAGATTGCAGTTTGGCTCCGGATGCCATTTCAGAAACGTTTATGCTTTTGCACCACAGAACACAAATATGGGCATTTTGAAAGGGAGTTGTGAATTAATGTATTCTGTTCCTTTGCTTGGATCCTATGGAAGAAAGCCAAAATATGACCAAGACTCATATTTCAGAAGTAGTAAACATGACTGATTTAAATACAATCTGGGCTTTGAAATAAAAGTACTTTTAAGTCAACGATCTTTTTGTTTTCCAGTCTCTAATGGAAAAAAAACAGTAGCTTTTTACTTTAATTCCTTTTTAATTACATTTCCTCCTCCCTCTCCCCAAATTCCATCTTCCTTTTCTCAGTGTACTCTGCTTCTGGTCTGCTGGTCCTATTGAATGACTGGATTCTTCGAAAGGAGCTGCATCAATCCCTTCCAGTGGTAAGAATGTTTTGCAGGCCAAAGAAAGTTGTTATGAACTTTCTCTTTCCTTTTGCTCTATTGATACTTTGACTCTGAAACTTCTACTTAAATTAACTTTGGGATTTTTCATTTTTTTGCTTGCAACATTTAGCAGGATAGATGATGGAGATTACAGTGGTGTTCAACTCCTCGAAGCTTTAGAGCAGCCCTGCCCGATTTTATAGAGGGGAAAGGGCCATATTATTAAATTAAAAACCATTGCATAAAAATAGTCCTCATCGGATGACCACAATTGAACCTAAATTTTCCCTTGTTAAGCAAGACAGTTCAGTGAATGTTGCCCCCATTTTACAACCTTTCTTGCCCCATTTGTTTAGTGAATCACTGCAGTTAAGTTAGTAACCTGGTTGTTAAGTGAATCTGTCTTCCCCATTGACTTCGCTTGTCAGAGGGGCGCATAAGGTGATCCCGTGATCTCAGGACACCGCAACCCTCATAAATAGACGCCAGTTCCAAATGGCCAGATTTTGATTAAATGACCTTGGGGATGCTGCACTATCATCTTCACCATGTGAAAAACGGTCATAAGTCACTCTTTTCAGTGCCATTGTAACCTTGAGCGGTCACTCAGTGAATTGTAAGTCAATCACTACCTATACCTGGTGTCCCAAACAGCTGTTTAGTAGCTGGCCAGAACAACAGCCATGGAACTGGTGTTGGTAACAAGGCCTGGAGGTGTGAGAAGCTCTAGATGTTGCATCTTTTGGGATGGCGATGAACTAATTAACTTTAAAAAAAAACCACTGGTACTGTAGATCACACAAGGGCTTCCTGGGTGGGCTTCATGTTGTGCAGGCCTGATTTAGATTAATGAGAGAAGATGTGATCTGAATGGAGTCCTTGTGTTCTGACCCAAACCCTTTTCCAATAAGACAAACAATAACTAAAAGGAACAGAAACCTTTTAATGAGTCTTACGAATCCCCGGTTAAAAGGCTGCTGCAAACTAATTAACTTTGATAAGCACAAACCTTGCCAAAACTGTGCAAGACTGCCAAGAATCACAGGTAAGAAATATTTCACAACACAAAGAGTCTTCAAATACCAACTGTTATGTCCACAAGGCTGAGTTTCAAAACATCCTTGCTTCCTGCAAAGAATGTTTGATTCACAGCTGGCTTTTATCTTCTTGAAGGAGGAGCCATTACCTTGCAGCCTTACTCCCAAGTCACCTTTGCTGTTGCAGCTGCTTTTTTCTGCGAACAATCCTGTGCACATGCGCACTTGGCACAGGCTCCTCGGGAACCTCCTCATTGCTTCCAGCCCCACAGTCTCTGAAGGCAGCAGTCCACTCCCTAATGGTCCTGGCCTCTCATCTGAGTCCTCGCTCTCCTCAGCTATCAGCACCTGCTGCCGGCTAACCACAACACCTTGATGCTGTCCGAGCTTGGTTGTTTCCTTGCAGAAGTTTCGTTGCCCAATTAGATGCACTGAAGATGTTGCTAGATGGGGAAAGAATGTCTTGGGAAAAAAGAAAAAAAAAACAAGCTTGAGAGCTGCCAGGATGCCACAGTTCAACCCTTAGCTGCAGATATTCCCCTCTATTAGGGATCTGAGTGCTTGGATTCAAATGGCAACAAGGAAGCAGTGAAACTGCCTTTCTTTGCTGAGGAGAGAAAAGGCTCTTCTTTTCCTCCTAGCAAAAGGAGGAAAAAAAAGACCTCCTACATCGCTGACTTCCTAATTCAGGACACCAACAATAAGAATGCACAATATTAAGCAGCAGATTGGCTGGTGGGGGACAGAGGAACCTGCAATGTACTGAGATACAGCTTCCTAAATATTACCTCTCCTTTAAGAAACTTTCCATGTCCCAGCAACAAAGCTCTGGCATGCAGATCTCCTCTGATGCTGGCCAGTGGTTGAAATGGGATGAGTCAGACTTCAGCACAAGTAGTTAAAGTTGAAAAATCCACAAACATCATCCCCACCAGATCACCCGATTGCTTTGGTATGGAAGTGCTGGACGCATGGCACCCTTCATTCTTCATGACAGTTGCCTCTGCAACAGTAGAAAGAATGCGTGGAGAGGTAAAAGGGAAGAGACTAACTTTTCTAAGAATTACCAGGTCTGATGCTTGCATGAAAGAAAGCCTTATGAAGAAAACCACATTATGATAGGCACTTACGTCTGTCTGCAAGTAATGGGTATTGTCTGCTTTCCTCCATTATGAAAAGGAACAGCTACACAGGTCAGAGTAAAGGAAAAACATAGAAGAGAGCCTGAGAATATCAGTCTGATTCAGGGGTATCAAACTCGATTTCATTGAGGGCCACATCAGGGTTGTGTTTGACCTCGGGGTCAGGGAGGGCGTGGCTGGGGTGGGTGTGGAAGCTCGCCCTCACTTGTGTTGGGGGCGCCTGTGGTGGCCTGAGTGTTCCACCAGTGAAAACGGGTTCCCAAGCTCCATTTTCGGCTGCAATGGTCTCCTGCAACCCTCTGCTAGTGAAAACAGAGCTCAGGACGACTGCCTGTGGCCCTCCCAAGCTCTGTTTTCGCTGGCAGAGGCACCCCGGGCTGATCCTTTGCTGTTTCCAGGGCAGCCTCGTGGGCCAGATCTAAGCACCCTGCAAACCAAATCCTGCCCCCAGGCCTTGAGTTTGATACCCCTGTCTAATCAATAGGAGACCTGTTATGTAGAGACATAGAAGTAACTCAGACAAGGAAAAGCAGGGTCTATCTGTCTGTGGAGATTCTCAGTCATCCAGGTTGTCCCAAATGTGCTTTTTAAAGAAGCAATTAGACTTTTTGGTTTTTCTTTAAAAACGTTTTGCTTCTCATCCAAGAAGCTTCTTCAGCTCTGACTGGAATCCTTCCATTCTTCACCGTCCAGTCAGAGCTGAAGAAGCTTCTTGGGTGAGAAGTGAAACGTTTTCAAAGAAAAACTGGAAAGTCCAGTTGCCTCTTGAAAAAGCACATTTGGGACAGAGTCAATCTGCTAACCATCTCTATGTCTGTTGATTCTAGTGACCAGTGGATTTATAGATGCAGAAAGCTGGTGTATCCAGTGTTAAAAGTATTGAAAATTAAAAGAAAAACCAGAGTTTTACTGTACATTGAAGCTAATCATACTGAGTCATCTCACAGGTTTGTTTGCCTTTTCCTGTATAGCCACTTTCCCAGCAGAAATTGCTGACATGGTTGAGTGTTCTCGAATGCCTGGAGGTCTTTGCCGAGATGGGAGCTGCCAAGGTGTGGGGTGAGAATGGCCGGTGGGCCACTATTGTCCTCATCCAGTTAACCAAGTGAGTGTTGAACAAAGAGATGGGGAATCCAGAGCTGTTTGGCCCCTTATCAAAATGCATTTGATTGGCAAACAAAAGAAATGGGGCCTTTTTACTGGTAGATCCTAACTTTGCTCACACAAAGTTAGAGTGATTCTATGGCATGTGTAGTATAAACCACATGGTTTTTTAGAATAAGTTCAGAATAAGTTTGATAAGAATAACTTATTATTAAGTTAACTTATTAAGTTATTGAACTTATTCAGAATAAGTTCAAATAACTTTGTCAAATATCCTTGATTTTTATTTGTGTCCAAAATAATATGCAAACTTTCTGCTTGATAAGTGACTTTGATCTTATATAAGCCTCCTAATTTTCAGTAGCCCAAAACATTTCCAAGAATGATCACAGGGTCAGGTTTTTGAGAGTGGCTGCCGACACTGCCAACTTTGTTTATTCAGTTTCAATCCTTCTCTTCATAGTACTCATGTGCTCTTTTGGTATCTTGATTATGAAATTGTGTGCCCTTGTGTGCCTTATAATTGTGCCTTTCTCTGACCCACAGAGCCATTTTGCGCCTCCTGCTCTTGCTCTGGTACAAAGCTGGCATCCAGACCTCTCCTCCCATTGTTCCACTAGACAGGAGGCAAACACTGTATCAGAAAGGTGAGTTAAAACCAATTTACTTAATCAGCATAATCAAGGGGAATGTTCTGGATGCTGTGGAATTATTGTTGTGTCCTCCAGTCTTCCAAATAACCAGTACTTGGATAATATCAGCAAAAATATTTTGTGGGTTTCTTGTATTCCTCTATATTAAATATTCATTTCCACTGATGCTGAGTTCAGGCCTGAAATAAATGCATTTATTTGTATGCATGCAGGGACATAGCTATTAAAAAGATCATCATGGTTACAATGATTATTCCACATTTTTGCAATTTTATATTCTTCCATTTGGGGAAAGTTTAGAAAGAAATAAAAGGGTTTATGATGAGATCACTACTGAACAAAAATATAATTAGTGCAGTTCTATTAAGATAAGCCTGACCTGACCAAGGAGCTGAATCTCAGTGCTCTGATAAAGTAAATGTAGCTGTATTTTTACAGATGGTTAAGCAACTTCCAACTCTACTTTCCCATCCCATTTTTGAGGAGAAAAATGGCTAAACATGAGAGCAAACGGCTAAGGGGATTGTTGTGGGCAATTTATGAATAAATAGCCCAGGACTATCCACTTGTGTTTGCTGCTCATATTTATATAGTATACACTCAAGGTAAGCCCACAGCGAAGTTGCCTCGGAGTTCTTTTTTTTTTTTGCAGCACAGATGAGGAGGACTTCTGAACCCTCATTCTTCAAAATAGGCACACTAAAAAATTTTGAGCAACATTTTCTGGGGACCTGCCTGGATCTGGTCAGTGATCTGCAGGGTTTTCTATTTCATTTGGAATGTTGAATCTCCCCATCCCTACTCTTGACTGGGGAGTACCTGCAGGCTCCTTCTGCTGACTGCTGTCTGTCTGCAATTGGGCAGTTCAAATCTCACCATGCTGAAGGTTGACTTCCAGCCTTCTGAGGTGGGTAATATGAAGACTCATTGTTGCGGGCAATATGCTGACTCTGCAAACTGCTTAGAGAAGGCTGTAAAGCAGAATATAAATCTAAGTGCTATTGCTATCTTGCTGACATCAGAGAATTGTGGCCTTACATACCTATCTTTTGACAGCCCTGGAAGCCAGCTTAGTAGGAAAAGAACAGATCTTTGTGGGGAAGCGCAGTAGTCGTATAGTGAGGTCTCTCGAAAGCAGTAAGTATCATTCAAGCTTGTTTTTTCTGATGTCACTTTTTGGGAGGCTAGGTAAACTATTGGCCATGTATGACTTTTTTCTGGCCAAACATCTTGCTGGTTGCTGATAAATATCCATGTGTGGCCATACTTTTGTCTTAATTTCAGCCCCTTCCCTGCACTCTAGACATTGGGGTGAGCCTCAGCAACGCGAGGAAAAGCAGAACCAAAGAGCAATGGAGAGTAACCAACCATCAACACCTTTGGGCACCCAGGAGACACTTGCTGAGTCTATCTTTGTTACCCGTCCGTTGTTGCACTGTATCCTATTTTGACTTTCAGTGGTTCTTGTAATCTGTTCTGTGTGCCACTAGAGAGAGCTACGGCCTTAGTATAAATTGTCCTAGTTCAGAAGGGTGCTTATTTCCAAGCAGGCTCTAGATTTTGTTTTAGTCACACCATTAGAGATACTACATGGTGAAGCAGTGAGGGAAAAAATGGTTGTCTTGATTTTAGACATTTTCAAACCATTTTTTAAGATAGACTACATAAAATGGTCTCATATAGTCTATGGTCATTGAGAAATAAAATCCATTCTCTTTGGTGGAAGTGTCCCCCAGATCAACAATGGTTACTTATGTTAATCACAGAGACAAAATTAAGAATGTTGCCCAAAATTTAACAGCTTCTGCATCCTATGCTAGCAAGGAACATTTATCTTTATATTTGAGTTCTGAAAAATTGAGAAAAAAACCAAACAAGGCAATAGAAACTGGGGATGTTTGTTATAAAAGAAATATACAGACATCATATTACATTACTAGTGGTATATTTGAATTTTAGGTACACTCTCTTAAGTTCTTGAAAAACATTGAACCCATCAACCATATACTACATTCAGGCCTTGAGTTTGGGCAAGGGGGGTGTTTTGCCTGGCACCAAATTTAAGGCAATACCAGGATGGTCCTTGGAGCTTGTTCTTTATTTTATGTACCCTCTTCAATCAGCCAGTGAGGGAAATAAGCTGAAGACTGAGCTCTTGTCTATTTTTTGTTGGTAATACATCCCACTGAATTCATAGAGCAGTAGGAAGGAAAGATTTTTTTTATTTTTAACAATATTTCCACTATAATAGAAGTTAAATTGCAAAACAGTCACAGAAGCCACGCAACTTGGTAGCATTGCATATCTGACCACTGCAGTTGAGAGGGACAGGATGAAGATATTTTTCTCTCAGAACATTTGCTTAGGAATAAGCTTGTAGAGGTCTTCAGTAACTACATTTAAATTGCTTCTCATCCAGTTTGAATGAGCAGTACTTTCCAAAAATATCATTCAGAAAAAAAAAATATTTCAGGGTATTTTTTTTCAGTGACTCTTAATTTTTAAAGGGAAGAAATTGAAAATAGTTGTTGACGGACAGAGCAACAAAATGGAATCGGACTTTTTCAGTATTTTTTGTTCGTTTGTTCCATAATATTTCTCTCTTGATTTTCATCTGATCTGCACCCCTTAATTTCTTCTGATATTTTATTTAGCATTTATAATTCCTGTTATAATTTAGTCTGCCTGGATTTGAGATTTTTTGTGAGCGGTTTCATTGCCTCTTGCTTCTTTGTTCCTTAATGTTTGCTTGAAGTATTGAGTTTAGCCGCGTGGGGACAAAAATCTTGGAAACCCTGGCTTCTGTCAGGCATCTTTGATGTTGCAAGGTCAGTTTGGAGAAAAGCAATCTTGCTTTAAGTTTTATTTTTACCTCTTCTTATATCATAAATTTTAATTTCCACTTAATGATACCTTTGATCCCACCTGAGAGAGAAGACACTGTACTTCCTTGAGAGACTGGAGAACTTTGTTTATTCAGTTTAAATCCTGCTCTTCTTTTCAAGCAAGTACACAAGGTAGCTAAGCAAAATACAGAGATAAACATTTTTAAAACTTAAATTTAAACAATAATTAAAAGTTTGATGCGGGACATGCTGCTCTTCTAAATGCAGACAGAGTGGAAACTAAATGCAGCTTTTCTTTTTTTGTGGTAGTTGCTTTTTACACTTTTGAGAAGATGGAAACTGTCTTCATATGTAGTTCTAAAACTTTTATTATTAAAACTTATCCTTGAAAAAATCTACAACTAGCAAACACAAAATTAAAAGGAATGTTTTAAATCAAACAGCAAGGTTGCGGTCATTGCTCTAAAGCTGTTAACTGGGAATGAAAGGAAGGATCTCTTTTCTCTTTGAAAAACTGAGACTAATTGCGATATGATTGTGAAAATGCTTACAGTCATATAAAAAACCTTTGAATCTCCTTGTATTTCCCCCCCCCCCACAGCTTGAGTTTACTGAGTGATAAAAAAGAGCTCAACAAACGTGAACGAATGGAGCTGAAACGCCGGACTGTTCTGCTACTATATTACCTATTAAGATCCCCCTTCTATGACAGATACTCTGAGTAAGTCTGCCAGCTTCTGCAAAATCAAATGTCTTGTAGATTACCTACTTAAGTAAATATACAGAACCACAATTTCTGCCTAAACCAAATTGAGATCATACATTTTTGGATGGCCAGAAGCATTAGAAACTTAGTGAAGAAAGGAGCACTGTATAGGGTTCTCACACTGAAGACGAGAAAAGGAATGAGCTAATCCTTGGGTACCTTCTTAGGGTCTGGCCCCAAGCTCCCCATTTTGGGCAGCCTTTGGTAAAGCCAGTGCACTCATCTAGCTGCTTCCTCTGCCATTGCCAGCACTAGGACTCAAGGTACAAGGAGCATCCATCTGCATCACACCAGAGGGTCAGATGTTCCAAGAGATGCTCCATCCTCTCTATTCCTTGGCACTTCAACTCTTTCCTCCAACACTAGCCTTTCAAAATTCTTCCCTGCTGCCAACCATAAAAGTGGCATTTTAGGCAGCTTAGACTTTCTCAAAGCAAACACAGCTGTTTTTGTCTCAAGAAACAATATCCATCTCTGCTTCTGAAAGGCCCTTGTTTAATAGCAGAGTCCCCAGACTTGTCTTTAGGGAATAGAAAGGCCATCTTAAGATCTATTCCTAGAGTCACTGTAGCCTGAGCTACTAGCAGCTAATAATAATATTATTATTAGCACCATTATACTGCATGGGAGTCTTGAACAAGCATTTACTATTTTAGAAAGCCAAGGTTTGAGAACCCTCTGAGGCAGAAATGTAGAGGCCTCTGAAATATCTGACCTTGCTGTAGTTCAAGAGAGCATTTGTTGTTGGGAAAGAAGCTACTAACCTCTTTTCCTTGTCTTTTTTTCCCATATGCCTTTGCAGGGACAGGATCCTCTTTCTTCTGCGCTTGTTAGCAGATTATGTCCCTGGTGTTGGCCTAGTGACCCGTAAGTAGAATACTGTCAGGTTTGGGTTTTTTTCTGAAGATAGCTTTCATTGGTGAAGGAAATCATGAGGATGGAGTCCCATCTCCTCTGTATGCTTGTCTGAAGAATCTCTGCATATTTACATGAGGGAGAATTGAAATGCCTATAGATTGGGGGTCCCCAAACTTGGCAGTTTTAAGACTTGTGGACTTCAACTCCAATTCTGGGAGTCCACAAGTCTTAAAGTTGCCAAGTTTGGAGACCTCTGCTATGGATGAAGACAAATGTTGGAAATGTTGAGTTTGTTTGATGCGGTCACTGAGGAATCTGAAATGTCTTCCCTGAATCTCTAGTTGATTCCTCAGTTATGTTGACAGTGAGACATTGGACTTGTTTTATCCGGCTTGCTTACTAGAGGATGCCTGCTATCTGCAAAACCTTCTCTGCCATTATCATGTTAACATATCTGCAGTCAGGAGAGTCAAATGTTTTGGATCTAGGATCTGGAAATTTTTAGGCAATATCTAGAAAGGCAGATTGTTACATGAATAAGATCAGTGCGTAAGATTCAGGGTTCCCCCACCCTTCTGTAAAGTTATTACTTTTCTCAAAAAATTAGGCTGGGTAACAGGAACTTAGAAACTGTGGTAAGGATTTATGATTCCCTTGACATTCCTATCACATCACCTGCTAGCTTGCTGTGTGGATTAATTTAGTTTAGGATATCTGTTCTTGTGTATTTAGTACTTGGTTAACTCATTTCACCTTGCCCTCTTTTTTTCTGTTGTCAAAGTTCTTACCTAAACATATCCTCAGGTGACTTTTTCCTCTACAGGATAATTTAAAGGGAGGGAAAGGTATCATGAAGGCAAATTTTGGAAATCCAGTTAGCAACTTGCTACTTTAAAATCTCCCCCCCTTTTCTCCCCCCCCCTTCAATTTCAGGACCTTTGATGGATTACTTGCCAGCCTGGCAGAAAATTTATTTCTATAATTGGGGCTGATCTGGCTTCTGCTTGAACTACTGCAACCAGAGAAGATTTGAGTTGAAAGCTTGTGCTGACAGAATGACTTTATGCAGAGGAAAACAATCAAGAGACTTTTTTGGTGGGGGAAAGGGCAGCGGCACATCTCTGTGACTTGTATTCATGGTTTGAAAGAGAAGAATAAGGCTTTTTTCCTGACTCTTTTTTTTATGCCTTCCTGTAAGTACTACAAAGACAGCTTAAAATGTGTATGCTGTTTCCTTCCGATTTGGTAATAACTGGTTTCAAAGCATGGGACTTGGGTTGGGAGGGGTGCAGATCTCTTTTTGTAAGCATTTAGTACAGTTGTGGATTAATAAAGCCAGGGGACTGCGATGCCTTTGGGCTAATTGGTCTGGTTTCTTGAATGTTCAGTCATGAACCTGCAGGAAGTAAACCGATGGGAAGCAGAAAAATTTGAAAGCAGTGCTAGGACATTGTATTTTAAACAGATTTCTGGTACAGGGGTAATTAAAATGTAGCTGACTGCGGGGCAAAAATGGAAGAGAAGTGTTGAATTTTGTGGACAAATTCTGAAAATTATCGAATTACGAATATTCACATATGGTTCAGAATTATTTATGTGCCATTAACTACTGGTGGAGAAGGATGCCGTAGGTATCACCTTTCACATTATGGTAAATCTTTGTTTACAGAATTTTTTGCTGCTTCACAGGTCTCTGATGGTGTTAAATTCACAAGAGTATTTCTTTAAAAGTTAAGAAGCCTGTTTTGTATGGTAATCTCTGGAAACACATCTCAGAGGGTGCTTTTGGGAGGGGGAAATGGGAGGAGGGTCAGAGGGTACCCAAATCAAGCAGAAGTTGTGAAGATCAAACAATTGGCGATAAAGATGGGCAACTATGGCAGATGGAACGAAGTATCTCCAAAATGGACTTCAACCACACAGCTGAAGCAGGATTGGGGTTTTGCGGGGTGGGAGTATATGCCTGCTTGTTGTTCTTAAAGTAACCTTTGTTCACTGCCCAGTACATGGAACTCAGCACTGCATTCTATACCTTTGTGATAATGCTTTGAATGCTGCCTTCGGTTCTGCCAAGGAGAGAAAGATATATCAAGTTGGGCTTGGCTTTGTAGGCCAGATGAGGCTTTTGATCATGTTACTCCTGATGCAGAGATTACTGTCTGTGCCAGGTCTTCAAAGGTAACGGTTACAGATTCAGGCCTCAGTACTGATCCTATGTATCTGATACATTCATAGTTAGACGAGCAAGGGGCATTGATGGGCCAGCTGGCTTGAAAAATCACAGAGTGATGCTTGTCTTCCCCATCCATACAGAGTTTTAGGAATGTTTTACCTTTTTTAGCACTGACAGAAGAACTTTGTAAGCGTACAGTATATTTAAGCTCAGTTTCAGGAAAAACTGAGGGATGAATTCAAATATTGATAAATTATTTAATTGAAGTTAACCACTGTTTTATCAGAAAAAAACTAAAGCATCTGTTATCTGAATGGAGTGAGTGAGATATGAGATGTCTGTTAAGTTTCAGTGGTGGATTTTTTTGAGCTTTTTGGTAATGTTATTCCCCAGAGAGGTAAGACTTTATTTCAGAAAACTGCAATTACATGATGTCATTGTAACTGGATATTTCAAGGAAAGAGGTGAGAGATAGTGACAACCACAGATAATATAAAATGCTTGTTACCCAACATGCAGCTTTGTCTTTAATAAATAAATATTTTACGTTTACTACCAGCATATTTCAGGGTAAGACATTTCAACATTTGTTCATGACTGGTGTTTGGTTTTTCTTCCCCACTTTATTTTCATGTTTCATTATATCTGACATTGTGATCTAGCACACAAGAACTCTCTTTCAATGACTTTGTAGTGGGTAGAAAATGGCGCTTTGTAGTTTTCTTTTTTTTTTTTACTGACAAGTTATATTTGGACTGATACTATCATAGAGTATAAAATCTGAAGTCAACACATTTTCCTAGAACAATTTAGACAATGGACTATATATATATTTTCTTTTTGGACTGTTAAGAGAGAGATTGCAATAGAAAAGAAAAAGATACAATGAGCTGCATAAATATTCTTAGAGACTAAGTTCATATTTTAAAAAATAGAAATAATTTCATTTGTGAGGATTATCCATAAAAATTAAGGATTATTCAATTATTTCCACCCATTAAACATGCAGGCTTGTTTCAGTCACATTCAGGGACAATAAAAGTGTGTTCCAACTGGGCACCTGCAACAAATAAACACTTAAATTGAAAGAGCGTCAGTGTGATTTCACTGCCGAGGACATCAAGATTTGCAAGTCCTGATTTAACAAGTAATGTGCATGGAAGCTTGTAACCATGCACACATCTAACAGGAGGATTTCCTTGGAGGATTTGCTTCTTCAGAGTCTATATCCAATACCAATATAAAGAGAATTAAGGTCAAAATATGTAAATGAAGTTTATTGATGATCCATTAATTGGATTTTACAGCATTTTAATATGTTTATGGATTCAGAATATGTCGTGGTTATGGAGGATTTATGATACTGCTAAAAGAGCAATTTAGGATTTAATCGCCATGAGATTTGTCAAGAGAAATGAGGAAATTGCCCTGTATCGATTTTTTTTTTTTTTAAACAAACACAAGGGCTTTAAGCATTAATTGTAGCCCTTCCTGATCTTGTGCAGATTCAGAAGATCTGTCCCAGAAGACTTCATCGCTCCCTTGGAGCTCCAACAGAAACAGTTTGGCTTAGTGGATGGTATGCACGTATTAAGTCTAGATCCTATTTCTTGGCATAAGGCATGACTGGGTAAAGGCACATTGCCACATCTCTTCCGCATTAACCCCGGGGCAACTTAGGTGCCCTGGGCAGGGAGCCGCATTCGCGCAACTTGTTTTGCTGTGCCACTCCCCCTCCTGTCCTAGAACCTCAGGAAATCATGTTATTGTCCCCGCAACAGGCCCATACTCCACATTAGGGACAGGTTATGCAACTGTCCATATAGCTTTACCCAGTTTTTCCCAATCTTAGCAACTTAATAAGTGTGGGTTTCCATTTCCACGTTGGCTGTGGGAATTCTGAGAATTGAAATCCACATCTCTTAAACGTTTCTGAGATAAACACTAAAAATGTAACCTCCAATTGGCACGTAGAACACATTACTCAGTGCCTCACAATTTTTGTCTCCCCCCCCCCCNATTACTCAGTGCCTCACAATTTTTGTCTCCCCCCCCCCCTTTTCTCTTTGAAACTGGGAATTCAACCAGCCAACTATTTAACCTATTAACCTCAAATGGCAACAAAGAGGGATTTTGGGTACTATCTAGTAATTGCTCAGATACGTACAGCCATGTCTAAGAGGAATTTGAGAGTTTGAGTTTAATACCCTACGAACATAACATGAAGTAAGGAAGCAAGGAGACAGGATTTGCCTAGGAAAAAGAATTTCCTGTCAGGAAGGCTACAGAAACTCAAGAACAAAGTCCTTCCAATTATACTTTCCAATGTGTGCATTAATGGACTTGTTACTTGCAAAGTTTTGCACTCTTCAGGTCAACCAATCCATTACAAAAAGTAATAGACATGGAAGTTAATGTCTCCCATGCAACCAAGAGGATTGAAATAGGATGTATACTTGTGTGACTAGTGCCTCCTTATAGGCCCTCTGGGGATGTATAACTACCATAATACTCTTTTCCATTCCTACTTCCTGCAGTATTTCACAAGGTTGTGTTTTCACAGATTATGGCCTTCAACCACGCCATCCCCAGTTCCAGGTACAGAAACAACGTAAAGAGTCAGAAACACTGCACAGATCACATAAAAGCAAAAGGGATGAACCCAATTTTGAAGAGTATTATTACGATGACCTCCTTTGAAAAGTGACAAGAGATCATGCTGTTTTGCATAGCCTTGCCTGGTAAAACAGCCAAATGCATACAGCAATAATCCCCATTCTGTTACTTAACACTATTCTAGAAACTTTCCTTGCAGCTCTGTATTTTCTGTGTGTCCCTATCATAAACACAATGTTTTAAGATGAGATTGCCATTTGTAGATTCTCAGCTTTCCTTTCATGCTTTTAACTCCTACTATGCTAAATAATATTTGGAAACTGCTATTGGCTGGAGATAAGACTTCAATGCCAATATTGAGGCTGTGTAGTGAAAAATAAATATCCAATATAGCTTTCAGTGCCATGACTATTTTTACCTCTCAACGATTTCTCCAGATATTCTGAATTTGGGGTCCACCTTACATTAGAATTCTAATTTATATAAACTAATATGAACAGATTTTATAGTTTACAATTTCAACTATTATTAAATAGACCTAGCTCTCAAAAGTCTTTCTGTCTTTGTAATGCCATTCATTTATATAATATTTAGTAAAAGCACAGATCCAAACCCCTCTAAAGGCATTTTAGAGCATGCCTGTTTAGTAGGTAATTACATATTTGGCTGAAATAACAGCTGGCATTAGAGACAGGCATTGTTGAAAAGCTGAGTCCTATTTTCAATATCTCAAAATCCTTTATTTTTATCTTTTATTGCTTTTGTAAATAAGGGGGCAATGATACCTAATATTTCCTCCTATTTTCCTCACAATCTTGTGAGATAAGTTGAGCTGAGAGTGACTGGTTTTCATGCCAAAGCAGGACTAGAACTTTCAGTCCCCTGGTTTCTGGTGCCTGAAATGCTAAACCAAACCAGCTCCTTTTTAAGAGAATGTGAGGATACAACGATTAAAGCAGATTTCTAGTGAGTATGAAATGGCAGAACATAACGGTAACCTCCAACACACAAAAAAACAGGGCCCTCTAACGTTGTACTGTACATAACAATAAAAAATACAGAGACAGCTTGGCTCACAGGGGCTAATAAGTAAGTCACTTCTAGCAGAAATGCAGGATATGAATCTTGAAAAATAAATGCAGAAAAAAAACACAAAAAGGAAGTTGCTTCATATGCCTCTGAATGGCCATTCCATACAAGCCAAGCAGGATTCTTAATATAATACGATTCTGCAATGTGCAATGTACAAGTCTGAAAATTGCAGGCAGGTAAGACTTCTCTTAATTTTATGTATGCTACATCTCAAACTTGGGTGGGTGAGTGCATTACAATACTACCTTTCGGAACATCTACATTGGCTCCTGCAATTCAATCCTAAGAGCTTCAAACAGTTGTTAAAAGACCTCATAACACAAAAGCAACACAGTTCCTTTGAAACATCATTGTTTAATCATTGTCATTGGAGCAGATCCAGCAGAAGCACAGAGCCCTCTGCCTGGAAAGCTCGGGCTCGTAGGCAGGGGAAGAAGGCAAAGGCACACCTTTCTGCAGCTCTTGGTTCCTTGTTACCCATGCTAGTCCCCTCGCTTTTGCCTCTCCACAAGACCTCGCTACTGTTTCCTGATTCAGCATTGTGCTTAATGGCTGTAGATCTCCCAGCCCCCTAATATGGATGAATCAGATGCATGGCTCTCAGCTCACTGCAGTATCCAGATTACTCCCATCCCTTTGAGTTTAGGATCTGCAGATGGATGAAGGAAAGGGGACAGCAAAACCAGAGTTGCAACAGAGGGACTTTTCTATATCAGAAGTACAGTGGTTCTTTCTAGTTTTCACCTTCAGCCTCCCACAACCTGGCACCCGCAAGATACATTGGGTTTATATTTCCAGAATTCTCAAATTCTCCTCCCTTTCAAAGTCCAACTGCCGAAGTGTCTCCTATACAGTAGTCCTGGGTTACTTTTACAGACATGGGAGGTCAAATACAAAGTGGATTTCTGTTTACTGGGACTTGTCAGAAATCTTTTGCTTTGCTTCCCATCCAAGATTTCAATTTATTATTTCCGTATCTTTTATCTAAGCATATCAACTTAGCAACATATCAACTTATCTAAGCAAATCCAATTTTCTTAGTGGAAGTCCAGCACTTCTGTCCTATTAAACAGCAAATGTTAAATCTGGAATATGTGGCAGACTAGAGCGGTCTCCAGCACACAGCAGGACCCCTCAAAAGTGTGGAGGAGTTTCTTTGCCCAGGCACCAAACCAGCCCCCTCCTATGCCAAACACGTGGGATATTCAACCCTGCCTATTCTGGGGCCAGTGCTTTACTTGCTCATCCAGATGTGTGGGGGGCAGCAACTGCTTTCACTGGTGGCATTTTTTTTTAATAAAGAAAAAAGAGAATGCATTTCTTTAAAAATAGTAATCCCCATGTCTTGCCACCCATCCCACCCATTCTCAACTCCCCAAACCCCCTGCCCAAGGAAAGGAGGTGTACTGAAAGAGGAGGGGCTCTGCATATGGAGGGAAACCGCTCCCATGCCTCTTCCTCCTTCAGACTTGAAGCAGCTTGTCCATGCACAATGGGGAAATGGCCCTTGTCTCTACAGGAAGAGAGGGCTGGACCTGCCCCTACTCTAGATAGATATCCTCTGTGGGGCACGTATATTCCACACATTCCTTGTAGAACTGATGGAAAGCCTTCCTGCAGAAGAACGAGAGAGAGAAAAGTGTATATGAAGATAATGTGTAATAGTGCATAGGCACAGCCCAATTCAAGAACCAATGTGCTTCATACACCCATTCTTTTTAAAGTTTTTCATTACTTAGGGCTGTATTTTCAAGCACTTTAAGAAAAAGAATCAGATCTCCCCAAAATAGTCTTTTGTAACCAGGCTAAGAATGATACAAATACAGCACATCCCAGAACTGTAAAGACCTGGCAGAATAACCTGCTTACTGCACATATTATGTGCCAGCTATACAGGAAAGGACAGTAAGTTATGCAAGAACTTGTGCCAAATAACCAGAAGTATCATAAATCTGGAGTAACTCCTGTTTTTCAACAAACAGCATTTCAGAAATGGACTTTTCACAGACCTAGTAGCTCTGACCTCATGCACATAATGTTCATGCAAATAGAACATTTAGGCACAGATACAGTATGTATAAATTGGCCTCAGAAAAATGCATCAACCTTCATGAATTATTCTCTCTCCACACTATGGTGAGCCTGAGCATCCTTTAGAAAATGCTGCATATTGGAAAACAGGAGTAGCTCCATGAGCCATTAAATCATCTTAACGGTGAAGAATTCAAGCACTATATTGCTTTTTAAAGAACATCTTGACTCAATACTCCAGATTTTTCAGGAAACAGACTACATTTCTGCGAACTCACTAACTTCAATGAAGATTGTTTGCAGTCAAACCTTGCATCTCCCCAAAATAAGTTTTCATGCCATACTAATGGGATTCTTAGCAAACTGAAGACAGAATTAGAATTCTCAATAAACTATGTTTGCCCTCTACTGGGCACTGAAAGATGGCTAATCCCTGTCCCCAGCAAGCATGCTGGGATCATTGCTGCAACCAGAGCTGCATACTACATCCATTATCTGAGGCTAGTGCTCTTTTCCCTTAGATCAAATAAAATCCCTAGAAAAATGAGAATCTAGGACATCGCAGTCAGCAAACAACTCACCCTACAGACTCTGCAAGTGGCTTGGTGGATTCCTCTGAGACAAAGACATGGCACGCAAATCTATGGTCAGCTGGGTGCTTGGTAATGAACCCAAAATATCTGATGGAGAAAATAAAATATGTTAGCTGCCCTGAGAGCAACATTTGTTGAAAAAACAAGGTTACATTAATAATAACATATGGGATAACATTCAAGGTAAACCGCTTCAAACTCAATTGCAGAAAATATGATTTCAACAACAGCCTGGAATACTCTACCCAACTCTGCTGTTACAGCCTCAAACCCACGCAGCTTCAACCTCAAACTGTCTACCGTGGACCTCACCCCATTCTTAAGAGGTTCTTAAAGGGTGCATGCATAAGCGCACCAGCGGGCTTATCCGTCCCTATCTTACTGTCCCCATTTATCTGTATTTACTTCCTTTGTTCATGTTTATGTTCATATCTACACATCTTGTACATGTTTGAAAAACAAAATAAAAAAATAATAAAAAATATGAGAGTAGACAGATAGATGGATGGATAGACAGACAGACAGAGAGATGGAGATGAATTCAGTAATAAATACATAGATAAACCGATACTAATATCAATTGTTTGGAATGTTTTTTATATATTTCTTAATTCAGTTTGTTTTTAGAAAATGAGAACTTATGTACTGAAGATGGTGTTTGATTTCGTTGTACGAGGTGCAATGACACTAAACTAAACTGTATTTCTAATGTGTATACCCAATAGATTACCTTAAAGCACTAAGTTGGACCCAATTTAGATCCACTTACCAAAGTAGGGCTTGAAGCAGTTAACATTTTAACAAATTAAAACTATTAAAATCCAGCCTAGGATAGCAAAGAAAGTAAAGGAACAAGTAAGATTTCTTGAAATTATGCAATAAAGCTAAACTGCTTTTAAATTGCAGAGGTTCCATAAAGGACGAAACCGCAATAATTCTAATGAGAGACACTAAAGAGTAAAAAAGGCTCTTGGACCTCGCATTGAAATCAATATGAAAAGATGGAAAATATTTTTACCCGTATCTCTTCTGAAGCCTACAAGGTTTGGTGGGCCAAATATCCCAATAAATATATTTAGGACTGCAGCCTACAACTTGATTTAGAGTTGCCCACAACTGCACGTAATCACTGCAGTATACCTATGCTGCGAAAGGGTTGAGGGTAGGTAAGCGTAAGTTGCAATTGGCTGCAGATGGAGCCGACACATACACTTCCCAAATCCCAACCGCACTGTGCTTGTGCTTCAAGTCAGTGGATCTGACTTGCTGTTCTGTGCTTTGCTCTTTGAGAACTCCCTAGTCAGAATGTTAACATTCACAGATGTATAAATGCAACCTATGCAACTGTATCCAAAAGACAGGGCCATACGTTCATTGACGTGCAATGGGGTTTACTCATGATTCAATAATCCTTGCTCTTTTTTTTCCTAACAAATCTAAAATGTATTATCAATTTATCAACAGTTTGAAAATGAGATAGTTAAAATAAATTATAATCATTTAATAGGAGCACATACGATGAAAACCTTTCATTTAAAAGCCATAGAGAACAAATATTTTGAAAATCTTTCTGCATATTGTAAAACTCCAATTAAGAATTTTAAAAAATATTTTAAACTGCAGAGACAAATATAGGTAATTCACGTTATCTATGGTAGTTAGATTTTGCAAAATTGCTGTGAATTCTAAAATAGCAATTGCTGAAACCTTAATTAGGAATGTAGACATCAAGCAGTTCAAATGTTTTGCTGCTCTGCGTGTCCATGAATAAATGTGAAACTGGCAACAATATTAATTTTGCAGTTCCAAATAGATTTTTGTGAATAAGTGAATTCAGATATACTGAGTTCGCAAATAATGGGAATTGCCTGTAGATCCAGCTAAATTCTCTCCTGGACAGGAATTATTTATATGAGGAGCTGCCTATTGCCAAAGCTTGTTAACCTGACCTACCTGAAAGCCAGGTGAGAAGTTCCAACTATTATATTTCAACAGCAAGTTCTTCCAAATACTTTGTATTCTCGGCATTTATTATTTGAAGTAAATACTAGCAGCTGAAACAACAAGGCCAGCAACCAATTTAGCTGGTTAAAAAATGCTATATTGTGATATGCTTATATTTAAACAGCATGGGACACTGAGGACAACATGTTCAGAAACTGTTCTAGCTCTATGGTGATGGGTGCGAAGCACATCTGCACTTCTGTCAGTTGGGCAACTTGAAATGTGATTGTTTTTTTCAACAATAGAGTATTCCCTTCCCAATAGAGTATTCCCCTCCCCTCAATGGGAGGGGAAACAAAGTCTAAATAATCTACCAACTGCTTTCTTAATTTATCCAATATTCAAAATGTAAGAATACCACTACTTGACAGCCTCACTTCTGCGGCAAAATTAGGCTTATGCATTAGGACAGCACAATGTACACTAGCAAACATTTATCCTGATTCAACAATGAGAGTAGCATGACTTCCAGTTCAGGCTTCTTTGACAACAGACTGAAATCCACGATCGTGAATGGTTTTGATCCCTACTTGCCGCTGGAGTGCCCCGAGCTGCCTGGATTTGGAGCTGAAGCCATACCGTAAAGATCGTGAAGAAGGGGGAGCTGTCAGCTGGGTTGAGGAGAGCCGCATCTCTCCTACTCAGCTGGCCATTACTCCCTTTCCCAAAGGTGGTTGCAGCGGTGATCAGAAATGGCCACCTCAAAGAAGAACCCGACCGGACAAGATTGTGCAGGAGGAAGTTTAAAGGAGAAAGCTTGACTGAGTGGAGTAGAGAACATCTATTTAAGGTACCTGGAACCTGAACTTTAAAGACTAATACTATTCCTAAAAAAGATCTTAAGCAGCGAAAAAGAAAGGGAAAGGAAACGGAATTGGCTTTTCTTCCTCTCACATTGACAGTTTTATTTGACTTGGAACGTGAAGAAGAGATTCGAATAAGAAATTGGTACTAATCCATTTTGACATTAATAGGCTTTTTCTAGCTGAAAATAAAGTGTCAAAGGGATAAAGATTCTTGGATAATTTAAAAAAAATTCTTAAGAAAAAAAAAGCAGAGGAGGGAAAAAGGAAATGAGGGTGAATCTGGAAAATGGAGGAGACCACCTGGAACTTAAAAAAATTGATAGTGGAATTTTAACAAGGCTTGCAAAAGATA
>BHFT01006945.1:0-16794 GCA_004320025.1 Laticauda laticaudata | reverse complement strand
TTACACAACAGAAGAATGTAACACCTCCAGCTCACTTCCCAGACTTATCCCTACCTCCCCTTCCCCTGCATTTCTTATGACAGCCGAAAGATGCAAAGCGATAGTAGAAGATTTTGAAGGCTGACAGCCTGGTTGACAGGAATGCACTAATCCATTTATGAAGTAATCCAGAAATGCCATAAGAGTTTAGTTTTAACAGTAGTTACATAGATTTTGCAGAAGTCTATGTAAATTGCATCTATTGCTTTACCCTGGTCACAGGGGTTTGCACCTTGTTAACATTCTAAGCAGTTTAAAGAACTGGTTGTTAGAAGAAATTACTGGCTTAGTTCTGTAAGGAAGGCAGGAAGGAAACATTCTGGTGTTGCTTACAGAAACTGCCTCTCTGTTAACCCTTATTACATTCTTGGCAGGACTAGACTTCCTGTCTCTGGAACTTCTNGTGGAGTGACCATTCAAAGTTACAATGGCACTGAAAAAAGTGACTTATGACCATTTTTCATACTTACGACTGTTGCATCCCCACAGTCATGAGAGGAGATGCATGCCTTGATGTGAGTGATGTTGAGTTGGCCACACCCAGGCAATAACATGTCCACCAAGCCATGTCCACCCAGTCACATGACCACCAAGCCACTTAAGCCACACCCACAGAACTGATTGTTAAAAATTTGAATCCCACCCCTGCCTGGTCAAGTAGAGTAGTCAATATGTTTTTACAGTGTAGGAGTTGCAGATTGCAGAACAATTTTTTCCTGAAACCAAATTGTTTTTTTGAAGAGTAGGTTGTTTGACTCTAGATGGAGGTTAATGATTGATTCCATGACTTTGCATGTGATGCAACACAGTGAGATTGGTCTGTGCCCAACCAGGATGGAGTCACCTTTTTTGAAGATAGGGATGACCATTGCTAATATACCTGTAAAATCTTCTGTTGTCTTTTTGCTAGAATAACAGCAAAGAGTTTATAATCATAATTTAACAATGCAATCGGTCTATAGTTTTTTTAGTTTTGTAGCATTTTGACCTTCCTTTGGGAGGAGCACAATATTGGGTTCTGCCCATGTCTGGGATATATTTCCTGCCTGTAATATATTATTCATTTTATCTTTTAATGGTTGGAGGAGTTCACCCTCAAAACATTTATAATATTGGCTTGTGATACTGGGCTTTGCCTGGTCTCATTTTTTTAATGGCTTCCAATGTGTCAAAGACTGTTATTTTGATAATTTGGGTAATTTGTTTGAAAAGGTATTTATCTATTTTTAATATGTCAGTTTCTTATCTTTCATATTAAAGTTGAATAAAAGTTATGAAAGAACCTTTTAATGAGTTTATTGTCTGTTATTTCATTATTGCCTTCACAAATTTTTCCAATTATTGTCTTTTTTCTTTTTTTCTTAATTTATATGCAATTATCTGCCTGGTTTATTAGGAAATTAAAAATGTCTTTGTTTTGCACAATTCAGTTTTGTTTCTATTTGCTGTACAGTTAACATACATAATCATTACTGTAACAGTTTAATATAGTATAACATTTTAACATCCATCGGTGGTTTTTGCAACTGGATTTATTTCTGTTTGATTTCATCTGTTATCCTTTGTAGTTTTTTCCTGAGATTTTGCTCTCTATATAGACAATTGTACTGCATGAAAAAGCCCCTCATGATTGCTTTGCTAGCATTCCATATTGTCATTAAGCTTCTCCCTTCCCCCAAATTATTCTCAAAATATTCCACAGTTTTTTTTTAGTCTTTTATAATCTTTTCCTTAAGCAAAATAACTTCATTTAGTCTCCAGCTGAAACTCGAGCTTTTTCCTGTTAAAAGCAAAAGCAGTTGATTATGATCTGAGAAAGATTTAGGCAGAATGTCAACTTTCATATTTTTATTTACAAGATATTTAGATATCCATATCATGTCAATCTTTGAAAAAGATTTATGTCTTTCAGAAAAAAAGATTCATTCTCTGGCATTTCCATTTTTATATCTTTGAGTCCACCAGTACTAAGTTATCCATCATCTCAAAAAAAGTCTTAGGTAATTTACTTTGTGAGGGTTTAACTCTTTTAATAGCTGTTCTATCCAAGACTGGTGCTCTCACTCCATTCCAATACCTCAACCAAAAAACAATCTCCATATGAAAAAGGCAGTGATTGATCCATTAAATAGTCAAAAAAATTGCTTTTATCATCATTTGGCCTATACACACACAACTATTGATTTTATCCCATTAAGTTCTATTTCCACTGCTGTAAATCTACCCTGATCATCTGTTAATAGTAGCTTATGCTTAAACTGGGGTTTTATATGTAAAACAACTCTATTAACCTTTTTTTACACCAGCTGATATAAAGCCCATGTCACACTGCCCAACGGATGCAGAAAGGACACAGCGGATGAGCAAAATGTTCCATCCGTTGTTATCCGCTCTCAAAAAGGGCAAAAATTTGCATAACCGGCATAAGCCGGAGCGATAAAGGACGACGCAGGAGACGACAGGGGGATGCAGAGCGGATGCGAGAGATGCCCGGGTGAAAGGATGGATGGGAGAGAGCGATGGCGCATCCGCAGGGCTTCAGCAACGCGGTACGCAGAATGGATACAGCGGATGCAAGCGGATGCACAGCGGATGAATGGATGCACAGAGGATGCACAGCGGAAGCCTAGCGATGCCTGGTTTAATGTGCATGCGGTGCGGAGGGATGCATTGGCTCGCCTCTGTGGATATAACGGAAGCAGCTCGGAAGCAGGTCACCATTCCAAGGAAAAACCTGCTGCGCGGAAGGATGGCTGCCTTGCCTGCCCTCGCCTGCATGTCTGCCTGCAAGCCTTGCTGCAGCCTTGCTGCCACCCTCCGCCAGCCTCCCTGCCAGCCACAACCCCACACACCATGCTGATGCACACAAGCCTCAGCCATCTGCTGCCAAGCCCTGCAAGAAGGGACAGGGCTAACCATCCCGCCCCCCCCCCCCGGCCCTCACTAGGTTCTGCTGGGCTTCTACAGCACGGGCTCGCTCTTCTGGGCTGGGGCTTCTGCTGCTTCTGCTTCTGGAGGAACTGATGACAAGCACTCCAGCACCAGACACCTCCACAGCACCTGCAACGTTTCACCCCTGAGACTGAGCGACCAAAGAGGATTCCAGAGACTCATTTTTGTCTTATAGCTTGTTTGTTAATAAAATATATTTTTGATTTTCCACACACTTGCTTCTCCATTTTTCTTTTTTTTAATAAAGTCTTGTTGGAAACTTTTAGAAATGTTAAGCCTTTGCATTGCTTGTGGAGGGTAAGATAGCAGTGGGGTGGCAGGGATACTTTGGTGGTAAACCTCTGGAATGGTTAGGATATTGTGTGGATAGATAAACCTCCAGTGCGAAGCATAGTGGGACTGTATGGTCCACCCTCCAGTGCACACCTATGGCCATTCATTATCATATAAGTAATTAATGATCCACACCATGTCAACATAAACACAACTCTTTATTAAACGCCCTGTTCATTGTAGCCACACAACATACATGGCCAATCTCATCCGTGTGATGAGACGGCTGAAGGAAGCACATCCATTAAGCATCTATCATCCTGTCTTGCCACTCACTGCTCCAGCTGGGAGTTGCACCAGTGTTTCAGGAGGTTGCGCTGCTTCTTTCGCCTCATGTGAGGCTCTGTTGGGGCCTTGCACATTCCTCAGTGTCGATCAGGTTTTGCCCTTGCCTCCATTCCCCCAGGACTCATGTCCCCATTACTTGTGACGGTCCACAAACCTGTCTCTGCAACACGATAGCGGGTGCGCATGAGATTGGGTGTGCATCTTGGTGTCGTTGGCGGGGGTCTGATCTGGAAGCCCTGGATGAGGTTTTCCAGCCCTCCTTGAGGTCACTGCTCTGTATACCTGGGATCTGAAGCTGACTCCAATGCCAGCATCGATGATAACTGAACTTGAGTCAGCATCGACCATGGCGAAGAGGATGATGCTAAGAAGCCCTTGATGTTGAATAAGTGGACCCTGAGTTGGCTGGAGCTTTGCAGGCCACGTGTTCCACTCTATGGCTCCAAGGTGTGGGGAAGTTCCACTTCGATACCACTGCTCTGCAACTTCTTCCAGCCTCTCAGTGGAGGGGCACTGGAGGACTCCCCCAGGTATTCTTCGATGATGGCCTGCACCACTTCTCTGACCCACAATGCTGATGGTGTTGTGGCACCCTCCAGCTGTACTGCATGCTCCTGTAGGTGTCCTGAGCCAGGTGGGCAGAGTCAGTCCACCTTCCAGCCAGGTCCAGGCTGGCCGGAAGTTGTGCTTGCTGGTCAACCTGGGTCCTCGCGCCACTCAAACTTCGTCAAACATGCTGGGGCATCCTCATGAAGTTCTGGAATGCACGAGGTCTTCGTTCCTCAGCTCCACATCACTGCTTGTTTACAGTCCGTACGGTCTTTCTCGTGACATCTCTCGGACCCAGAGAACTTCTTCGACGCCTCTTTTCTTCGTAGAAAGTTGAAAGAGCTGTAGAGGACTCGCACTGTTGTAGAATGATGGCAGCCTACCAAAGGAGTGTGCGACGATCCATGGTGAGATGACTGGATGCTTTGGAAGAGCAAGAGCAGATAAAGCTGAAGAGGTCTGCATAAGCAGGGCTTGCTGGACTGAAAGTGAGATCCAGTGAGTTTCCTCCCCTTTTTATAGGAAATTGGTTTTCCGCTGTGTCCTTTGCATCCTCTAGACATCCTGCTAGACATCCTTAATATCCGAGATACGTCCCTTGATGAACGTTTTTTCATTTATATGCTATATGTGACTGCATCGCTTTATCTTTCTTCGTCCAAGCTATCTACTGCTGCATGTGTTGCCGCGTTCGTGTTCGCTTCCTCCCTGTCTGTTTCCGCTGGAGCGGATTTTGATTTGCACGATACGCAGTGGATCCTAGCGAATATAGGCGGACGCGTAACGATGTGACGACAGGATGTAAACCGGATGTCCCCTATGCAGTAGCGGATGTATAATGGACGCATTGATACTTATCTGATCAAAAAGTTTTGTGCAGCTCAAAACTTTTCGAGCGGATGAAATGTCAGCGACGATGCTGATGGAAGAGAGAGTATGAAAAACGTATGGCGTGAGTACAAACGATGCATGCGTAACCAATGATGGGCAAGTTGTCCTCCATTTTACATCCTCTTTCCATCCGTTGGTGCAGGGACATGGGCTTAACAAGCAGGACTTTGGTTAGCTATTCTTCCACTACATCCCTTACCCGGATGTCTTTACTCTAATGCGTCCCGCACAAGTGGTCAACATTCATGAATGGATTAATTTGTCAAGCTACTCAGGCAGAAACTTATCAATCAGCATAGAGAGGATTTGAATTAAGGCTTGTAAACGAGCCTTACATCTTACAGACAGGATCTCATTAGCATAGCTTTCACTTGTACAAAAGCTGACATCGTGAGCATTGTGATGATTTTCAGAATCATCAGATAGCCTTTTCTCAATATGTGGGAACTTTTGTATATTCTTTACCCAAGGATCCTAGAATAGTGGTTATTACTACTTTAAATCCGGCCTTTTCTTCCATTTTTATGCGAAATCCTATTTCTAAAACTCTTACAGTCTTTACTGATGGATCACCTACGAGGGGTGTGGTTGTCTGGCAGATTCTACAACAATGGTATTCTAAATTTACTGCCACGCAGACTTCAGCTCAAAGTGCTGAGCTGGCTGCTGTGATGTTGGCTTTACGATTGTTCAATGACTAACCTATTAACTTGATCGCTGATACTCAATATGCATATTTAGCTATGCAGTCTCTTCCCTTTTCTTCTTGTGCTCTCTCTTTGGATAAGAATTTGTTATCCTTGTTTTTATCTTTAAAGAATATTTTGGAAACTCACTTGTATTCTTTGTATGTAGAACATATTCAAAGTCATACTCCTTTTACTAATGCCTTGACTGAAGGAAATCGGAAGGCAGATGAATTCTGAAAGGATGTTGCGTCTTTGTTTGCTGATCCTGTTCCTAGTCATTCTTATTTTCATCAAAATGCCAAATCGCTTGCAAAGCAATTTAAAATTTCGTTATCTCAAGCCTGGGATATTGTCCTTGCTTGTCCAGCTTGTCAGCAACTGGCAGTTTCCTTTCCAGTGGGTGTCAACCCATGAGGAACCCAAGCTAATCAATTTGGCAAATGGATGTAACTCAATTTTCAACCTTTACACTTCCTTTGGGTTATTGCTTCAAACATGAAAGTACTTCAGATGTTATTTCTCATTGCCTATCCTCTTTTGTTGTAATGGGTCAGCCTTCTCAGTTTAAAACTGACAATTGCCCCACTTATATTAGTAAGGAATTTCAAACCTTTTGTCAGAAATGGAATATTACTTTAGTNAACTCTCAGGGTCAAGCTATAGTTGAGCGAGCTCATCATACTTTTAAGGCATTGCTTCAGAAACAATTACAAACTGAATCTGGCCCTTACCATCTGTGAAAGATTCAAAATCTCATTGGTGTAGCATTATATACTTGGAATTATTTAACCTTTTTTGATTCTGTTGCAGACTCACCTGTTAATTTGCATTTTCAAATTACTGAATCTTTAGCAAGGCCTTTGGTAAACTATCGCCAAGCTCCAGATCCAACCTGGAAAGGCCCTACACCACTGATCACCTGGGGTTGCGGTTACACCACCGTGGAAGATCCTTCTACTCGACAAGCAGTGTGGGTTCCAGCGTGCTGTGTTCGTCTGTATCATGGCATGGCATCAGGGCCTTCACAACCGGATTCTGGATTTCAATCTTCATCTGAATATGGAAGTCCGTCTTCCAAGGCCGACGTGCCCACAACTTGGGGCCAGGTTAAATCTACTACATATCAAGCTCAACAACAACTGCAGCAGGCCTAATTACCTCAGACTCCTGAAAATCTTGTTACATCAGATTACCTTGATATACCTTAATGCAAAACTGAATCCAACCTTTGAGCTCTCACATCTAAAGAAAATAATGAATCCATCTGGGAACAGTTTCCTGTCAAAAAGGAAAACAAGAGGAGGAAAACCCTTTTTACATTTCTTCCAAACATGGATTTTTCTTTCAACTATAAAAAGGAAATTTGTGTTTTCCTAACAGCCAAAGCAGAATTTAGACTATTTTTCCCAAGAAATGAAGTACACTATAAGAAGTCCAAATTAAATTGATGAAATACACAAATGTAATTCATTCTTGTCATGTAGAAATGCAAATTGTTTACAAATGCAGATCAAATCAATCATAGTATGTATTTAGCACATGCATATTTCCTTGCGTAAGCATAATTTATTCATATTTTTACACATATTGTTCTTTCAGCTGCTCATTTGTTTATCTTTCTTACAATAAAAATCCCTGTCTTTTTCTAGATAATCTCACATGTCATATAGGGAATAGATTCATGATGTGTTTTTATCATTTTCATTTTCTTGCCAAAATAACCAAAAAGCAAATGTTAATATTTTATTTACTTATTTTATTTATTTATTTGATTTGTCAATCGCTTACAGGATAATAGGTATAAGTATATACATATTTATGAATACATGAAATGGGTACATATGAGAAAAATAAAAGAAACAATAGGACAGAGACGTAGGCACATTGGTGCACTTATGCAGGCCCCCTACAGACCTTTTAGGAAAGGAGTGAGGTCAATAGTAGACAGTCTAAGGTTAAAGTTTTTGGGGTTTCGGGAAGAAACCACAGAGTCAGGTAGAGTATTCCAGACATTGACCACTCTGTTTCTGAAGTCGTATTTCCTGCAATCAAGTTTGGTGTGATTAACCTTGAGTTTGTATCTATTGTGTGCTCTTGTGTTGTTATGGTTGAAGCTGAAGTATTCATTGACTGGTAAGTCATTGCAATGTATGACTTTATATACCATACTTAGATCAGACCGAAGACGGCATAATTCAAGGTTTTCTCGGTCTAGAATTTCAAGTCTGGTGGCATAAGGTATTGTACAATGAGTAGAGAAGTGGAGAACTCTTCTTGTGAAATATTTCTGGACTTTCTCAACTGTGCTAATATCAGATACGTAATGTGGGTTCCAGACTGATGAGATGTATTTGAGTATTGGTCAAGCAAATATTCATGTTCTTCATCAGAAATCTTTTTTGGGGGGGCAAAAATATTTTTATTAGCAATCAAATGCTAAAAGCATTCTTTAGGATAATTGAATTAGATATTTTAAACAATGGAATTTCTGCCATACACATTTCTTATGCACAGAAGCTGACAGGAGAGGACACATGGAAATGATCAGTTGAGTTATATCACTTTGTTTTCTGCTGTAAGTAGGATCAGGAACATCTCCTTAGTTTTTAAAAGATCTACCTTTGCTTGAAGGATAATCAGGAATTCCCAGCATCTCCTCAGCTATTATTTCTGGATAGCCACAACTTTGGATAATAATTCATTCCATGCCTACAGTGTAGCTTTTCATTCTATCAAATGATGCCTTATTGTCTTTCTGGGATTGCAGAAAGAGGGAGAAAGAGGAAAAAGAAGAGTGTGAAAGAGACAAAGAAAGAAGGGCCCAAATGGTAGCAGATTTGTACAACAAAATCAAACACAATCTTCAGTGCACATCATGATCATGACCATGAAAATAAACACAAACACACATCCTTCACCCTTTACACATTGAACCGGAAACCCCTGACACCAAACCAACACTGCACTGTACAGCAGAATTCAAAAGAGCTACTACCCTGCGATAAAAGCTATTTTTCAGCCTATTTGTCCTTGTTTTTATTATTCTGTACCATCTGCCAGATTGTAATAGTTCAAAAAAAGGGTTCCCAAGGATGAGATGGATCTTTGAGAATGTTTTGAACTTTCTTAAGGCGGCGGAAGTTATAAAGCTCTTCCCAAGAGGGGAGAGGGCAACCAATGATCTTCTGGGCTATGTTAACCCTCTGGAGTCCTTTCCTATCTGCTACTGTGCAATTGGCAAACCATACAGAGGTGCAGTATGTTCAAATGCCTTCTATGGTGCAGCAGTAGAAGGTCACTAGCAGTTTCTCATTCAATTGTTGTTTTCTGAGAAGCCTCAGGTAGTATAATCTCTGCTGGGCCCTTTTGACCAGGGTTGCAATGTGGGCATCCCAGGTCAGGTCCTCTTTTAGGGTAACACCCAGAAACTTAAAACTGGCCACTTGCTCCACTCAGTCTCCATTGATAAGCAAGGGCTAGATGTCTGATCTGTTCCTTCTATAATCCATTATAAGCTCCTTGGTCTTATTGTTGTTGAGGACCAAGTTATTGTCTCCACACCACGAAAGTAACCAGTCCACCTCATCTCAGTAGGCAGACTCATCCCCTCCAGAGATAAGACCCACCACTGTTGTACCATCTGCAAATTTAGCAATAGTATTACTAGTGTGAGTGGGAATGCAGTCATGCACATAAAGAGTATAGAGTAAGGGACTCAACGTGGAACCCTATAGTTTACCAGTGTTAAGAATAAGGACTGAAGAGGTATGTTTATCTAATCTGACACTCTGAGTGGCCAGTTGTCATTTATCTTATAAGCAATATTTTCTGATACATTATGCATCTAATAATGGGTATCCCTGATGGAATTGCTATCGTTTTTCCAATTCTTTAAAATATCATATGTAGGGAAGAGAGTTATGTTGCTGATCATGATCAATAGCTTGTGAACTATCAAAATAAAAGATAATAGTGTCTGATTATCTGGCAGAACAAGTATCACAGTTGGTATACAAATATACCAATTATGGGGGCATCATCATAAAAGATAAATTACTCATTTCTATCACTCCTCTAAAGGTGAAAGTTTTCATTTCAGAAGCTTCGGTGAAGAGCTGACCCCTATGGTCTGCATACTTCTATGTTTATTCCAACAAAGAGCGGTACAATTTAGCACAAGCACCTGTTGTTTCTCTCTGAACTAATGATCTTCAGTAACTCTCCTGATGTGCATCTTATCCACCATAAAAGAACTCTGAAATCTATCCATGTGAATGAGGGTTCTGGCTTAGCTGCAAAGTAGCTAAATATAACATTGATTCAGTTAAAACACAAACCCGATTTAATATGTAATTTTCCATAAGACTGGCTAATTATTTATAACATTCTTATATTGCATATATTTTCAAACTAATAAGTCTTAATCTGCATATATCTACAATCAGACATCTGTGTCTAGTACACAGTGCAGTTACATTTTTTCTTCATCTTGCCTCTGTTTTCTGTTTTAATAAGGCCTAATTCTTGAAATTCAAAAGCTCACAAATTATTTGGAAACCTTTGTAGAATTAATATATGCCAAAATATATATGTTTAAATGCTATTACTTTCATGCAATATTATTGACTATTGAAGGCCAAATTTATTGATTTAGCATATGGAATCTACTGAGGTCATGCAATCACTGATATACAAATAGTTTTTAAAAAGCTTGGCATGTATACATATATGTATATTTTTCTTAAGTTTTCACGGGTATTTATATATGGTATTAAGCTTTGTTCGGGTATTTTCCACGTCATTATAATTGTGCTTTTAAAGTTGTAGCAACGTTTTGGCAGAATCTCATCTGCCATCATCAGGCTTCTGATGAACACAATACAGAAGCCTGATGATGGCAGATGAGATTCTGCCGAAACGTTGCTACAACTTTAAAAGCACAACTATGATGACGTGGGAAAATACCTGAACAAAGCTGAATACCATACATTTGTATATGCATACATATATACACATACATACAATATATAATATCTCATATTCTCATATATTAATATATGAGATTAATTGGTCAAATTGCTTTGCTCTATTACAAGATTTGGAAGAGATGAACATTACAGACCAAAATGAACAAATAGTCAAAAACATCCTTGAATCTGCTACATCTAAAGCACCTCCAGAAAAACACTTGGTACTGTCAAAATCTCTGATGAAACTATTGATTTAATGAAAAAAGAACAGACAACTGAAAAGCAACTTATTCATGAATAATGGAATTATTCCTGATTGTCATTCTGCTAGTTCTATCTCTAACTCCTTCAAATAGACTAAAATAGTTTTAAAAGCTTACTGATGCAAAAAGTAGCAATATGTTTTTTTAATAGCAATTCAAGAGTTCAATAATATTACATTGGTTTCCAAAATTGATTTGAATAGAACTGGGCAGTCGTCCTCCTTCACCAGTCTACATTGATCCCTTCTACAAACTATACAATGGATGGAAAAGCATAAGAATCCTAACAAAGTTTGTACCATTCGTTGGTTAAGAGTATACACTAGCAAAGCAAGTATTGCACTAATTTTTAGTGTATCTGTAGCACTACAACCACATCTTTCAATGGACCAACAATCTTTATTTACTTTCCTCAATTGTACCTTATGTTGGGTTATTATGTTATTATGTTAGGTTGCAGGAGAAATGTAGCGATTTTGGCAGAGGATCTCACAGTTGAGACCATTCAGTTCCACCTGAAGTTTACAGATTCCATCATTATAGATGTATTTGTTTGAAAATAAAACAAAAAGTAGATTGTATTCCTGTTAATTTAATGCTTTTAATGATGTTGTATTCACTGAAACTTTTGAAACTGTTACTGCTGTTTTATCTGGAAATATATAGCTATTGATTCCAGATATTAGGCTTCTATATTCTTGTGATAATTGTTTTAAAATTATAGTTTTATAATTTAAGTTTGTATGTATGTGTGTTTATACTGTAAAACAAGTTCAATGAGTTTTGAAACCTGAGATTAAAAGATTAACAGACAAGACAAAAATACTTAAAAATGATAAAGAAAAAGATAAAATTGAGGTGCAAAAAGAAAAGAAACTGCTCTCCTCTGCACTCTTTCTAGAGTCTCAACATCTTTTTTACATCATGGCAACCAAAACTGGATGCAGTATTCCAAGTGTGGCCTTACCAAGGCATTATAAAGTGATGTTAACACTTCACGTGATCTTGATTCTATCCTTCTGTTTATGGAGCCAACTGTGTTGGCTTTTTTTGACAGTTGCTGCACACTGCTGGCTCATATTTAAATGATTGCCCACTAGGACTTCAAGATTCCTCTCACAGTTACTATTATTGAATGAGGTACCACCTATACCATACCTGTGCATTCTGTTTTATTTTCTTAAATGTAGAACCTTACTTTTTTCACTTTTTCATTTCATTTTGTCAGATAATGCCCAGTGTTCAAGTCTGTCAAGATCCCCAAACCCCAAAAACTTTAACCTAAGACTGTCTATGATTGACCTCACCCCTTTTCTAAGAGGTCTGTATGGGGCATGCATAAGTGCACCAGCATGCCTACCGTCCCTGTCCTATTGTTTCTTTTATTTTTCTTATATGTATCCATGTATTCATAACTATGTTTTTACTTATACTTATTATCTTGTAAGCAATTGACAAACCAAATAAATAAATAAAATAAATAAAAATAAATGAATAAATAAATCAATAAAAATAAAGTCTATCCTCTGGAGTGTTGGGTATTCCTGCCAGCTTGGTATTGTCTGCAAATTTGATGAGTTTCCCATCTATCCCCTCATCCAAATCACTGATGAAGAAGTTGGAAGAGTACTGGGTCTAAAACAGAGCTTGGGGGAACCCCACTGCATACTTCCCTCCACATCATATCATATCAAGAGCAACTGCATTCTCTTCGCTGATGTTGATGATGTAAAGCTATTCAACACCACAGACAATACTGCTACCCTTCAAAAAAACCTTGACTATGTATCAGAATCAAACAAATGGCATACTTCAACCAAATAAATGCTGTCCTACCATATTGGCAAAAAAATTAAAAAATCAGAAAATAAAATAAGACTGCAATACATCAAGACTTATTGGATGATCCAAACTCTGTCAAGGACCTGGAATATTATCTCTAATGTCTAAGTGCTAAGCCCATTATAGACTTAAAGCCAAAAAAGGCATTAGAAGTTGTAACCACTAATTCATACATAGCTTTTTTCTCTTGTAATATTACCAGCTACTAACTAGAGCAAACAAATATCTGCTACACCCAATACTCGAATTACAGGTCATGCCGTCTGGAACCCACATTACATATCTGATATTAAAGAAAGTCCCAGAAATATTTCCACAAGAAGATTTTTCCACTCCTCTACCATGTGCACAGAATATCCTTATGCCACCAGAAACATTTTTTTGAAATTCTAGATCTAGATAACCTAGAACTAATGCAGGCCTTCGTGCGATCAACTGTAGTATATAAAATTCATAACGATTGCAATGTTCCTACCTGTCAATGAATACCTGTCAGCTTCATCCATAACAATACAAGAACAAACAATACATACAAACTTCAAGTAATCGCCACCAAACTTGATTGCAGGAAGTACAACTTCAGCAACAGAGTGGGTCAGTGTTTGGAATATTCTACCTGCCTCTGTGGTTTCTTCCACAAACCCCAAAAAACTTTAACTTAGTACTGTCTACTGTTGGACCTCACCCCTTTCCTAGAGGTCTGTAGGGGCATGCATAAGCGCAGCAACATGCCTTACTGTCCCTGTCCTATTGTTTTCTTATTTATTTGTTCTTATATTACCCGTGTATTCATAACTATGTTTACTTATACCTATTATCTTGTAAGCAATTGACAAAAATAAATTAATAAAAATAAATAAAAAATAAAATAGATTGCGATCCATTGAGGGGGGGGGGGGGGGGGGGGGGGGGGGGGGGGGGGGGGGTGGACTACTTGTTGATGTGGGTTGGTCAGCCAGATTTGAATCCATCTGGTGGATGATGCTGTCTATCCTACCATTTTTTTCTTATCAAATAGTAGGTTATGGTCTACTTTATCAAATGCCTTGCTGAAGTCCAACTAATTATATCCAAAAGCATTCCTTTGATCTGCTAATCTTGTCACTTTATCAAAAATTGCCAAATAAAATTTGTCTGGCATGATCTGTTCATGACTTTTGCTTCTAGATGTTTACTTAATTACTAATTCATTGTTTGATTATCCTTTCCAGAGATCAGGTTGATAGGTTTGTAGATTCCTTGATCTATTTTTTTTTCTTTTTTGAAGAGGGAACTACATCAGCTCTTTTCCAGTCCTCTAGTCCTTCCTTGGTGCTGAGATGTGCTCAGTGGTTCTGAGATGTCTGCCAGTTCCTTCAGAACATCAGGGTGTAGTTCATCTGGTCCTGGTGATTTGAACTCATCAAATACTCACTTATCATTTTCTTGCCTATTTTAACTTGTGTTCCTAATCTGTTTTTATGATACTGTTTTTGATGGATTGGATTGGTTTTTCCCTTGTTTAAAGATGGATGCAAAAAAAAAAAATGAGTTAACAAGTTCTACTTTCTCCCTGTTGCTTGTCACCTTCTTGCCACTTTCTCCCACTAATGGAACAATAGTTTCTTTGACTTTTTTCTTGTTTTTTACATGTTTTTTGTTATTTTTGACTTTTGTCGCAAGCCTTAGTTCATTTTGAGTTTTAGTTTTTCTCATTTCATCTTTGCAGGGTGACGCAATTTGCTGATATTCTGCTTTAATTATGTGCACCTCTTTCCACTTTTTATACTTGTCCTTTTTGTCTTTCAATTTATCAGAGAGTTCTTTATGCAGTGATGCTAGTTTATTTTGAGAGCTGTTATTTTTTTTTCTTCATTGGTATTATGCTAGACTGGGCTTTTATAATCTTAATTTTAAAAATTTCCTAAGCTTCTTGGGTTGTTTTCCCCATGAGAATTCTCATCCATGGAATCTTTCCCAAGCTGTCTCTAAGTTTATTGAAATTAGCTCTCTTAAAGTCCAAGACTCTAGTTTGACTACATTCTATTGCTTGTGCTTGCATACTGTTGAATTCCAATATTGCATGATCACTTCCCCACAAGGTTCCTGTCGCTTCAACACCTTGTATTATTTCATCTCTGTTAGTGACAATCAAATCCAATATAGCTAACCCCCTCTCTACTTTTTGGGACACAAAGCTGTTTGCTGGATTTGTCAGGAATCTATTTGATCTGTACTTGATGTAGAGTTGTCTCCCAGTTGATTTCAGGGTAGTTAAATCCCCCATTACTATTGTGATGTGCTTCCTACATATCTTAGTTAACTGACTAGCAAAAAGTTCATCTATTTTTTATGTTTGGTTGGGTGGCCTATAGTAAACACCTATGGCAATGTCATTCCCCTGCCTTTTATATTGATCCATTCAAGACAGTTTTGATCATTGTGCTCTTTTTCTGTACGGATATAGTTATTTATTATATATAAATAACTCTACCTCCTCTTTTATTTGGTCTGTTTCTTTTAAATAATTTAAATCCCTCTATCTGTATATTCCATTTGTGGGTTTCATCCCACCAAGTTTCTTTTCTTTTCTTTTACCAAATAATTTTTATTGTTTTTCCACCATATTTACATATGACATTGGTATACAATGTTATCTTATGTTTTCTATCATCAGTTCATATACATAACCAATAACTATTATCCTTACTTATACTTGTTATTAATCTCTATCTTTATCTATTTTACAAATCTACATATCATTCTCTTTAGGTTTCTTCTATGTAATCTTCGCTTTTCATTCCCTATCTCTATTTTCTAACCATTCGTACCATCTATGTCAAATTGAATAATAATAGGATTGCTCTTTTTCTTTCATGTTTAGTGTAAGCATGTTCATTTCCACACAGTCTGTTATTTTTTGTAAGACTAAGTCTTCTGTTGGAGCATTAGGTCCTTTTCACATTTGCATATAAGCTATCCTGGCTGCTGTTAGAATTTGTAAAATTATGTATTTTATCTTTTTTTGATATTGCTCTTTGATTATTCCCAATAGATAAAGTTCTGGTTTGAGTTCAATTTGGTATCCTGTATCCTGTAATCCTGTAATTTCTTGTGGGCCGATCCTGTGCTGTGGCCCTGGGAGATTCACCTCCCCACATGGAATTGGGCTACCCTCTTGGACAAGGGAGGCTTTGTTGTACCGGTAGTAGGGCATCATTTTTGAAAGAATAGACTTTGCCTTTGAACGATGCTTAGGAAGGCGGAGACAGGAGCGCCTGAAACTGAGTGTCTCCACTGGGCTCTGGTTGCAGGGAGGAGCCCTGGATGGCTGTGCATGGCTGTGCCAAATACTACGATGTTGCTCTAAATACCACAGCAGCACGGGGAGAAGGGAAAACAATGGTGGTGGAAGGTCTCCCAATACAAAGTGCCCCACCAATGCCGAGGTCAATGCAGGCAGCACCATATCTGGGTATGCAACAAAAGTACTTCCTAACGGCAAGTGCCCTCCACCATTCCCCCCCCATTTTGCATGTTTAATATAGGCCTTAATTTGGGGGGAGGGGCTTAATTTGATTCAATGCCTATAACACATGCTGGGACTTCCTATTGGGGAGACTATATTGTTGGAGAAACACAGTAGCACTCTGAAGAAATAATTGAATAACGAAACAGAGCTGCTGGAAAGAAGCTTTTAATAACAAGGAACCAATATGAGTGACATTCAGCAAGGCTTCTTGGCTAGCTAGAAAGATTGGCATTCAAACATGAGTTTACATGCCCTTTCTGAATTTTGGTCTAAAACTGATTTTTGGTGAAGTTTAATTCTGTGCTTGATGATGTTTAATCCTGTTTTCATTGATGGGATAATTTTCCCTATTCAGCTTTGTTTCGAAGGAAAAAAGGTTAATCTCTGTTCTTGAAAAGAAACTGGGTTGAGAAATCTGGCTAGTTCCTGTGTCTATTTGTTCTGGTAATTGGTTTAACAAGCAACAG
>BHFT01006941.1:0-32527 GCA_004320025.1 Laticauda laticaudata | reverse complement strand
CCACTATCAGCTTCTCATTTGAATAAGTCCATTAGCAAGTTTCCTATTCAATGAAGTTGGAAATAGATTTTTGTATGAACAACTCCTGTTCTCTCATACATCATACATAAATGCATAACATGTCCCTGTTGCAAAGCATTTAAAAATTCAAGTTGAGTGGCAGGGAAAAAGAATATTGACATGGAAAATCTACTGCAAAAATGACACCAAGAAATAGAATTCAGCAGATTCTGTTTCTCTGCATCAATAATCTCTATGCTTATAAAGCACAACAGGAGAGTCCTTCTAGAGCAAAACAAAAACCTTAGTGCTTCCTTGCGTGCTTTGAGAGCTTTCAAGTTGTTTTGCTTGCAGAGTTTTCATAACCCAATGAGGTAACATTGTCAGCACCAATGAATTTTAACTATATCAGGAAATAAAATATCTGCAAACAAACAAGCTCATCAAGAAACTCCATAGTTTCAACAGTGAAGCTACATTATATTTTCTCCAAAGAAATCTTAAGCAGAAATCCTCACTTACCAAGGTTTATGTGTGAATAGTTCACACAGCAGTGCTGTTGCAAAGCTTTGAAGTGATCTAATAGAGACACTTTAAAGTTATCATTACAGCCTTCCTTGCTAACTAGCAGCGTGTGAGCAATCCACTGCTTTGACTGCTAGAATGTCTTGACTAGGCAGACAGTTCAGGCAAGGACAGCCCTGTCTTGAGATTTCCATGGAGTCAGGTGAGGTTTGTTCTGCAGTGTCAAAGTGGCCTAAAGGCCCCGTTCGGCAGCTGCACTACGGATGCAAAGAGGATGCAAAACGTTAAAAAAAAAGCTTGCCATCCGTTGGAAAATGCTATGCATCTGTTGTGTACTCACTGCATACGTGTTTTATATGCCTCTATCCGTGGAGCAGTCCGATCCACGATCCGCGAATTCATCCATGCATTTGCATCCACGCAAAGAAGTTTTGCAGCTGCATAAACTTTGTGAAATGGAGTGATATTTTCCGCCGCGTACGAATGTACATTCCCGTGACATATACGGGCAACAAACGTTCTATGTCGCTTATCATTCCGTTAAACGTCGCTGTATGCCTCTCTGCATCCCCTGGCCATCCCCTCAACTCACATCGCACCTGCAGCTGAAAAACAAGAACGAAGGGAGGAAACAAAAGGTTAACGCCGGAACATCTAACAGCCGTTAGTAGCACGGAAATAGAAGGATGTAAGTGTATGTATCTCGTTGTATAAAGTATTCAAAATGGACAAAAACGTTTGTATCTGGGATGTAATCTTGTATAATTTAGGAAAGATATCTGGAGTAGTCTAGAGTATGTAGAAGGACACCGTAGTGCGACAACTGATATTTTTCTAGTAAAAAGGGGGAGAAAATCATCTGGAATCACTGGGATGGTGGACCATACACGTCCCACTATGGTTGCCACTGAGAGGTTTATGTATCCCTACAACTATCCTTTATCTATCCCACAAGCATGCAAAGGGCTTAACCATTTTTTTCAAAGGTTTTCACCAACACTTTATTTTAATGTAAAAAAAGAATTTGAACCAAGTAAACTTAGTGTCTTAAGCAAAGATAACCTTCGTAAACTTATGACTTTATTAAATAAGCAAATGAACTAAGTAAAGTGTCTTAAGTGTCTTTAAGCAAAGATAACCTGTTATAACTTCTTAGGTAAACTTATGACTTTATTAAAGAAGCCAAAATTGAACAAGTAAAGTTGTCTTAAGCAAAGATAAACTTAACAAGTAAACAACTCAGTCCTGACACTAGTTTCTCATCACTCTGAGTCATGTCCTATGGTCTCAGTGTTAAGCGGGAGGGACTGTGGAGGTGGCTGGGCTTGAGTGGCTGGTCTGAGCACCCATTGGCGGTGTTGGCCCGAGGGTACAAACAGGGGGTTGGTGTGATTCAGGAAAGCATATCCGAGAGCTGACTCAGTCCCATGAGTTGAGAGGCCCTTTATCAAGCTTTGAGATGTCAGCCCAATACTGATGACAAGTTGTCTGTGACGGGCCTTGCTGTGGGTGAGGCAAGGAGGGAGTGTAGTGGGCCTGTCTGGTCTGCAGCTGGGTTGAGGAGTGGCGTCTGGTGCATCCGATGAAACGCCGGCCTGGACTGGGAAGCTTCTGCTTCTGTTGTGGAAGTCCTGGTAGTCGTAGCCTTGGTAGGTGAGGGGCTGTGAAAGCCTGGAAGGGCTGTGACACGCCTGGGTGGAAGGGAGCAGACCTGGACTGGGTAGGAGCATGCTTCAGCTGGGCCTTGAAGATTGTGCATAGAAGTGCTGTGATTGCTTCTGCTTCTCACCTGCTACTGGGCCTCGGGCAGGTCCCTCAGGGCGTGGCTTCACGTAGGTGATGAAGGTGTTCCAGCCCGAGGATGCTCTGTCCAAGTGGACAGCTGAGAGGAAGTTCTGTGCTGTCTCATTGTGTCCCTGATCTCCAACAGCACACTGGGCGTCCTGGCCCTCCAGTCTGCCTCCTCTGCCTGCATCCTCTGGAGTTGGGGGTGGGGTGGGTTGGCCTCTGGGTGGCTGCTGCTGCTTCCTCCATTTGTGACAGCAGGCCTCATCCTCCACCGGATCCTCCAAGTCTGCCAGCATGGGGTGTGCAGCTGTTGGGGGCGTCTCTGCATGGGGCCCTCTGAAGACACCTGCCTAGACCAGGGTAGCTGGCTCCTGGCTGGAAGAGGACTGGCTGTCTGTGGCGCTGTCTGAGGGAGAGGGGTGTCAGAGGAGCTGCTCCCTCGGTGGTGATCTCACCCTCCAGGAAACTGCACTTGGCCATGACGTACATCTCCCGGTCAGTGAGCTTGACAGCGGCCCTGCCTGGATTTCTTGAGCTGTAGCTTGCCATACCAGGTGTGCATTAGCTTCCACCATCCTAGGAGTACTTCGTGCAGGTGTACCCAGGCTCTCTGCCTTGTTCTCCCAAGCTGCCGCTTCTTCTTGGTGTCCCGTACAGTCTGTGGCCCTTTCTCCAAGAGGTACTCGTTCTCCCTCAAGCCATTCCAGCACCTCATCCTCATGCTCCTCAGAAAACGGTTATACTGTTTCCACTCTCCTTTCTGCTTTTCCCTTGCCTCTTCCTCCCTCTGGCAGGGGCTTGAGCGGCCAGGGCCTTCAGGGGCCTTGAGCAGCAGGGCCTTCAACAGCAGGGCTTTGGGGGTCTTGGGCTGGTCCACCACAGCAGTAGCAGCAGCAGCAGCAGCAGCTCTTCAGAGTCAGTTGCCAGGGGGTGGGATGCTGGTTCTGGCCTTCTTCACCTTGCCAGGGCTTGAACAAGTAGGCACGGGCTTCCTCTTCTTGCCTGACTGACGAAACCATGGTGCTTCCTGCAGATGTATGTGGCAGCACGTCTTTCCCCTGTATGCTGACTGCGTGCGTGCTGCATCCTTTTATATCCGCGAGCTGTCACAATTCATACTCCCTGCATGCGCAGTGAATGCTTTGCATCCGATATACATCCATGCGACATCCCCTTTGTTTTCCTATAGGCGTTCCGTGATGTATTCGCTTCATCCGCTATGCATCCTCCCCTTCCGCTATCCCCGTAACCCCTTCGGAGGTGTCATCTGCTCATCGCCATTCATCCACTAGGCTTCCGATGAAACATCGCTTAACATCCCCGCCTACATACTACCACGTCTGTTCTTTTCCGTTCTGTTTAAGCAAATTTTTGCCCCTTTTTGGAGCGGATGACAACGGATGGAGCCACCCCCCCGAAATTTTGCTCGTCCGCTGTGTCCTTTATGCATACGTTTTGCGTCCGTTGGCCAGTGGGACCGGGCCTTAAGATAGAACATACCTTCTTCACACAGCCCTATTGCAGAGGTGGTATTCAGCCGGTTCTGACTAGTTCTAGAGAACTGGTAGCGAAATATTTGAGTAATTCAGCTGGCAAATACCACCTCTGAGTGGCCCTGCCCCCATCTATTCTCTGCCTTGCAAGTCCCAGCTGAGCGGCTGGGTCTTGTTGCCCTGCATCGGAGAACGGAGCTGGAAAGCAGGCAGGTTAGTAGAGAGGGGAGGCAATGGAGATTTTATGGTATCCTTCCTCTACCATGCCCACCAAGCCACACTCATGGAACCAATAGTAAAAAAAATTGAATCCCACCACTGCCCTATAGCAAAACCCTAAACAGAGTATCCTACAACGTGATGCATCTAGATGCTTCTCTTAACCATTTGTCCCATGTGGTTAGATAAGTATGTTTGCTTAGTTCTTAAAGCAAAAATATCAGTGCATGGTGCAAGAAGAAATTGTGTTTATCAATTGATTTTGTTGCAGAGAATGACACTGATTTAAGGTTCAAGGAGGAACAATTGGCCCAAAGTCACTCAGCTGACTTCAGTGTTTAAAGGGGGACTAGAAATTGATCTCCCTGGCTCCTACAGTATCACATTAACCATCATACCACATTGACTCTCAGTTGTGTACATCTCTGTATAGATAGATAGAACACAGAAAGGGTAAAATAGGTTGAGATGAATGGTTCTTCTGCTGATGGGTAGCTTTAGACCTTATGCTATGTCTGAAGATAAAAAAAATGGCTGCTGCTCCTCAGGAGAATTTTTTTCATTCATTTCCTAGCCTCTTCAACTTCAGTTAAAAGTTATTTGGACAAGTTGGCATAGGACTAGATCATATGGTTTAGTGGGAAGATTAGTGGGATCAGTATCTCACTCAAAAGCCTTATTTCTTCCATGTAAAGATTTCATATCACTGATAAGATGAATAATAAATTCAGTGAACAATAACACCGTCTTTAGCCCCATTTCCACATGCCAGGCATTCAGTGAGAAGTATGAAAGGGGGCTTATGTGTATGTAAAGTTGTAGATGAGCACACAAGTTAGACTCATGGTGCAAATCCATAAAGCTCTCCTTTCTTCTTGCTGATGAAAGCAAGAATGCTTCTGCCTCCTCTTTTTCCCATAATCCTGTGAAGTAGGTTAGGCTGAGGCTTGATAGAAATAAGTACTCATTATTCCATTCTCAAGAGTAAAGTTAAACAACACCAACACTACTAAAAGTGATTGATTTGAAGAAGTAAAAATGACATTCTAAACCATCTAGATTCTATGTTTAATCCCAGTTTGGAGTTTTTTTCTGCAATTGAACAGAACTATGAACTCTAACAAAGGTTATCTGTTAAATGTTCTCATTTTTCCATTTGTACTGACATAACCTCGTACTCCATCAATATAAATAATTCACAGCATAGTTGCACAGTTCTCTACATGCCTTTTCTGCAGTAAATTCTGCTGTGAGAATGTACTTGTAAGAAATGTCTGTAAGGTTGATTGTATGAAATTTCATTTAAATCCACTTCAAATTTAGGAACCAAAAGAGGAACATTTTGCTTATTATTACATTTCCAGTTTGGTAATTGCGTCTGTTTTCTTAAGGCATAATGGCTTTTGGAAATGGTTTTCCAAAATCATTTGGAAAGAGGTTTTCTAACAGCATGTATAAATAAGGGCATTAAACACTCTTAAATAAATCAGAAATCCTAGATTATTCTTTAGGTATTAGCAATACACCATCGGGTTTACAGTGTGACCCAAGAGACACTGTGTGAAAGCTAAGTGTCACTAAAGTCAGCCAGATTTAATTTTGAGATTAATTTTGTTGATTGTTAATACTAATCTTCTACATATTACTGCAAAGTCATGGTTCCCACTATATATTTTCACCCCTGTATATCACTACCACTTCTCTGACCAGATCTGAAGGAGGCAAAAACACAATATACTTGTTTTACACGATGAACATTGTATTTTATTTAGCACTCTGTAGAGCTCACCTAGTGAGAACTTCTTTGGTAACATTTTCATATGATCTGATATGGAAAAATACTGAATGCTTCTTTTCAACACATCGAATAAATGCAGATGAAAGCTTCCCAAACCTATTTCTTCGTAAAGGAAAGAACCCCTACTGTAAAAAAAAGCTGTTTTTAAGGATGCGATGTTTTCTTAATAGTTTCCTTGTCAATATTCTCTTTTGTTAGACATAGTACATGATATTACTAAATTATAAATCTGATTGTTGATTAAAATAAATACATTGATTTACATTTTTGTAGGTGGGTAAAACTGTCAACAGTGCTCCATTTTTATTAAGCTAGGTTGAAGGACATGAATAAGAGCTCTGAACTGAGCTCTGGAGAAAAAAATTTGAAGAACATTTTCCTAATCCTTTTTGCATGCAATATGCTAAATAAGTGGGGGTTTGGTTCCCCCCCCAAAAAAATTATGCTCCTTCTGTACAATTAACTTACTGTAACTTACCTCACAAAAGTTAGTGGGTCATATTTAACTAATATTTGGTGCTGGGAACAGGGACAGTGAGAGGATAAGGTATTCTGTAGGTATAAATTTAACTGAGAAGTTAATTCCTTGGAAGAATGTAGTGACAAACCACTTCCATAATATTGCCCCAAAATGTAATTGTACAAAATCAACATGAAGAACTCTTTAAGTTACTTTATTTAAAAACATTTCATTTGGTATATTGGTTTTAGCCATTTTGAAAACCTGTCCACAGGCTTTTCAAATTCAGACTTAGAAGCACTGAAAGCAAGATGAAGCATTTATTACAATTGAAGCTCTAAAATTTGGTTAAACTCAAATATATGGCTTTGTTAAGAAAACTTCATAACAGGCATATATTTCAAGTCCTTAAGGTCTACTTCAAGTAGGTACAGTATATGTTCTAGTTCCGTGTTCAGTTGGAAAAAAATAAATCTGTCAGAAGATTGTGAAGGAACTTCAATTTTATATCTGCCTCCCTCTTACCTTTGTTCCTGTGCTGTCACCATAAATTGCCATAAGGATGATTGGTTTCACCTATCCAGGTCAATAAACATTGCATATTACAGATCTACAATAAATATGAGATAAACTTTTATGTAAATAGTTCCATCACTGGACAAAGGTTTTAATGCAGTTATTTTCATCATAAATTATTTTATGCTGCTATTTTCATAATAAAATTGACCATTGCAGTACCAGTGATTACAACTTTCTTGAGAATTGTAATCATATGGTCAATTTCATTATGAAAATAACAGCATAGAATAAATTATGTTGAAATTAGCTGCATTAAAATCTTTGTCCAGTGATGAAAGATTGCACGTGCGTGTGCACACACACACACACACATGGCAAGACGCAATGGATGGAAACTAATCAAGGAGAGAAGCAATCTAGAACTAAGGAGAAACTTCCTAACAGTGAGAATCAGGGGTAGGATCCTACCAGTTCAGTCTGGTTCTATAGAACTGGTAGCTCCAAAGAGCAGCTGACACCAAACTGGTTCTTTGGGATGAGGTTTTGGTATGCTGTTTGCCCACCCACCCGTCCGAGCTCTAGACTGTCCTTTAGTGGCTGTGTTTTCCTCATCAGTTGCTTTGTGAGGCACAGCTGAATGCCATTCGTCAGCTGGAAAAGGTAAGTGCTTGCTGGAATTAGTGTGCATGCACATGCAACATGCATTTGACATGCATGCACGCACTCCCTGAACTGGTTGTTATGCCGGTCGGATCCCACGCCTGGTGAGAACAATTAACCAGTGGAACAGCTTGCCCTCAGAAGTTGTAGGTGCTTCATCACTGGAGCCTTTTAAGAAGACACTGGAAAGCCATTTGTCTGGAACAGTATAGCAGGGGTGTCAAACTGGCGGTCCATGGGCCAGATGTGTCACACGCAGGCCATACCCATTCCAGCTTCACAAAGGTAAAAAACATTGTGGTATTACATGATGTGATCGAGTTTGACACCTGTGGTATAGGGTCTCCTGCTTGAGCAGGGGTTTGGACTAGATGACCTCCAAGGCCCTTTCCATCTCTCTTATTCTGTAAACAGAATATATATTTTTTCTGTAGGATTAATGGCACCATAAAGTGCCTTGTATATCAGATTGCATGCTGATTTCTATTTTAAAATTCTTTTACTAAGTTACATCAAACACTGGGTATGAACAAAATCAGCAGCAAAACCCCTTTTGTCCTGTTGAATTCACAATGAAATATTATGTAATTATATACAGTACAGTCATCCAAAGTTAATTTCATATTTCTAGAGTCCTACATGATGCAGTTATTCTGAAATTATATTTGTGTTCAGTATGAAAGTGTCTACCATAATCACCAAAAGTTTTTCAAAAAGTAAAACTATTGGGAAAAACAACATTGTCATCCAATGCAATTGGTACTAACATTTCTGATGTTACACTGGATCAATTGTTTAATGATAAATCCAGATGGGGATTACTTTTTTCAAATGCACAGAGAAATCTTGCTTATTTTTTTAAGAATTGTTTCTCTCTCTCCATCTTCCTCCCACCAATGATTGAACTGATTATTCAAAGACTGATTCATACAACCATTGAAAATGTGGTTTGTCACATTTTGGAGACTTCACAGGTTTTTGTGTTAGCATGTTCAGTGATGCTAAAGGTAACATAAAGACATTCCGGATGAATATTGATTCTGTTTATTGAACAAAATGTTGTGCAGTTTGAAAGAAAGAAGTATTGAGTTGTTCAAATGATATTGAGCTGGACCATCTGGAACAATTACTGTTATGATACGGTCTCATCTGAATAGCTGCTGTTTAATTTTCCCAATCTTAATTCTGTTAAACTTAAAGAAACATATGCATGTACTTACAATAGGTAAAGTCATCATATTTCACGAAATCTTTATCACTTTGAAATCTTGAAACATTGTCTACTAATAGCAAAACAATGGCTTATCTTCTATCATCTGGACATTATTGGTTAGCTTAAGGCCATTTTTGTTTTTATCTGTTGACAGATACACACTGGTGGATATTTTACGTGCCATCCTTCTTTCATTAGAAGCTATGATCGAGGACCCAGAACTTCAAGTAAATGGATTTGTTTTGATTATAGACTGGAGTAATTTCACTTTCAAACAGGCTTCTAAGCTGACACCAAGTATGCTTCGATTAGCCATAGAAGGCCTTCAGGTAAAATGGTTTTAAGCATTATTCATATTTCTTTTACTCTTCTCGCTCCAGGCATCTCTTTTTAGTTTTTCCTGACTGTTTCATGTCTCTAGAAATATAACAATCTGTTTTTTGCAGTCATAAAAATTGAGATTTTAGATGTTTATGTATATTATGGAATTTGAGAATGAGTTCTAAAGAATCAGTTTGCTATCTACGTAGTTCTTCAAACTTACAACACTCATGATTTAAAGGTCTTATTTTATTTCTCAAATTTAGGAGTTCTAAATTGTTATTAAGAGTTGGAATATAATAAAACAGGCCAAATAAGCAGATATATTACTGGGTTATATATCTTACTTTATTATTCTGAAATGAGGTTCTTTGTACAGTGAGAGCTACCATCAAGTGCTATACATGATGGAACAGTGAAGACATCTGTCCATTGCTACCGTGTTTGTCATATAATAAGGCCGGGTCTTTTTTTTTTTTTGAGCCCCGAAAAAATGGCTAGGCCGTCTTTTCAGGGGTGACTTAATTCCCCCCCCCCTTGCATCCTCAGGCGGGCAGGTGGCGACGGCTTGGATGTTGACCTTCCGCCATCATTGCTTTCCCTTCTCCCCGTGCTGCCGCGGCATTTAGAGCAATGCCGAGGCATTTGGTGCAGCCACGCAGGGCCAGCCAGGGCTCCTCCCTGCAACCAGAGCTCAGCAGAGACACTCGGTTTCAGGCGCTCCTGTCGCTGCCTTCCTGGGCATCGTTTGAAGACAAAGCCCATTCTTTTAAAAATGACACCCTACTACCGGTATGACAAAGCCTCCCCTGACTGAGAGGCCAGCCCAACCCCACATGGGGAGGTGAATCTCCCGGGGTGGCAGTGCAGGATTGGCCCACCCTGGAAGAAGCACACAGCCACCATCCCTGCCTGGCGCCGGGCAGAGCGCGAAGAGCTTCACCTGGGGCACCCAGTGCAGCTGACAAGCAGGCCCTCCTGCCCGGTGGCGGAGCTCTGACCAAGGCAGTGAGTGCCTCACTGCCAGGCCCTCTGCTCATCCCACCAGGGGAGTGGCAGAGCCGGGAAGGCTGGGTAGAACCGGGAAAGCGAGCCACAAGTGTGCACCCACCTGCCAAGCAAAAGAGCTGGGCTGACCCAAACTTGGCTTCCCAAGTCCCTCCAGCCCAACCCTGAAGGGGCCACTGGGAGAGGCCGCCCGAGGCAGTGATAGCGCCCACTCATCCATGGACAGGGAGGCAAGGCAACAGCCCACACCACATCCTCCTCCGAGCTGAGCCCTGCCGAGTGAGCACCGATGCCCGATGCCATGCTGCTGCAGTGTTTGGAGCTGCCGGTACATTTGGAGATGCTTGAGGTTGGGGACAGGCTGGGCGAGGGGTAGAAAGGACGGGCGGCTTTGGGCTCTCTCCACTGGACCTGCTGGCCAGGGAAGCAGTGTTGCTGTCGCTTCACCTCCCTGTCCATGGATGGGTGGGTGCTATCACTGCTTCGGGCAGCCTCTCCCAGTGGCCCCTTTGGGGTCGGGCTGGAGGGACTTGGAAAGCCAAGCTTGGATCGGCCCGGCTCTTTCGCTTGGCAGGTGGGCACGCACCCGTGGCTTGCTTTCCTGGCTCTGCCCAGCCTGTCCAGCTCCAGCGCTGTCCTGGTGGGATTAGCAGTGGGCCTGGTGGGGAGGCACTTGCTGCCTTGGCCAGAGCTCCGCCACCGGGCAGGATGGGCTGCCAATCCTGAGCTGACCACCCTAGGCAAAGCTCTTCGTGCTCTGCCCAGCGCCAGGCAGGGATGGCGGCTGGGCGCTTCTCCTGGGATGAGCCAATCCTGCATTGTGGCCCTGGGAGATTCGCCTCCCCACGTGGGGTTGGGCTGCCCTCTTGGGCAGGGGAGGCTTTGTCGTACTGGTAGTAGAGTGTCATTTTTAAAAGAATGGGCTTTGCCTTCAAACAATGCCCGGGAAGGCAGCAACAGGAACGCCTGAAGCTGAGTGTATCTGCCGGGCTCCGGTTGCAGGGAGGAGCCCTGGCTGGCCACGCATGGCTGTGCCAAATGCCGCGGCATTGCTCTAAATGCTGCGGCAGCATGGGGAGAAGGGAAAGCAATGGTGGTGGGAGGTCTCCTGATATGAAGTGCCCCACCAACACCAAGGTCAACGCAGACAGCACCATATTCGAATGTGCAACAAAAGTACTTCCTAATGGCAAGGCCCCCCCACCATCCCCCCACCATTTCACATGTTTTAATATAGGCCTTAATTTTGGGGGGGAGGGGCTTCATGCCTATAAAACATGCTGGGACTTCCTATTGTGGGAGGTCGTATTGTTGGAGAAACATGGTAGTTGTCCTATTCAGGCATCCTTACTGTACTATCCAAATATTTTTCTTTTACTGCAAACTGATTTTTAGGAAGAAAATGCTTCCTTCATGTTTGAAGTAATGAAATATTTTAGAACTTCTATGAAGCAAATTTAAAAACCATCTGGATGAGCATTTATGTATTCTAATACCACTTGATGAGGATTTGCCAAAATGTTCCTTGTGACTTCTAACAGGGCTTTATGTAGAAAGCACTTTCACAAACATGTCTTATAGACAGTATCCAGCAGAAAGTTAGTGGATTCTGTCATACTGTATCCTTTTGCAAAGGGATCAGTTTTGCCCCTTGCAGTATAGAAATGCACAAATGTGTTTGATGCAATTTCTCTCTAAGTATACAAAGAACTGTTTTGCCGACAAGGGTGTATGCATGACTCATGATTATTCTTTTGTTCTATGTGCTGTGGAGGTAAATGAAAGCTTCTGATTAGGAGGGATCTTTTTCTACTTTCTGGGGTGGCACGTCTTTTCTGGACAACAGTTCCTTCTGCCCCCCACTCCACATTCCTGGAATATTTAAATATTAGGGCAGAAGGAGATAGTCCATTTTCTGACTGTCTGCAAAGATAGGTGTAGGTATAGATAACATAGAATTAGAAGAGACTTATTACATTTTTTTTTGTAAAAAGAAAACTAATCTTTTGGGCTGACTAAAGTTGTTTCAACATTTCCTTTCAAGTTGATCTCTTACTCCAGGGGAGATAATCAATGGAAAAGGTTTTGTCTTGTGTGAGGAATCAAAAACAGCCATTCAACTTGAATACTTATATCTTTGGGGTAAATTGTTGCTTTAATTCAATGATTAGAGTTAAAGCTAATAGATCTGGGCTACAAAAATCTGTTTGGTCACTAGATGGATGGGTGGAAAGCTTCAGAATTTAATGCACCATCAGTGTTACAACATTAAGAACAATTAAGATACTGAAGTCTTCTGTTTCATTATCCATTAGTTATGTTTAAACTACTGCTTCAAAAATACTTCCAAAGTTAATTATATGCCCTTTCATTTCTTATAATTTTAAAAAAGAAATAATTCCCACTATAAATGAATCCTTTCAAAATTGTTTTTTGTATTGATACCTACTGATCAGGTGAATCCAACTGATTTCATTTATGATGTCTTCTCATTTCACTTGTGTTTTGTGAAGCTATGCCCTTATATCTTAAAAACCACTTGCTGGATCTGAGCAAAACACTGATGACAGGCAGAAAACAGAGGAAACATTTTTGTTGTTTCTTTGACACAGTGTTTAACATGTACAACAGAGGCTTGTCTATCTCTGTACTAGGGCATGTTAGATAAATATTGCTGCATAAAACATAATGTTATCTTGATAAACTCATATACTGTTTCATCAGTTAATATGAATTTGATTTGCAAAACTCAAAAAGGTTGGCTGCATTCAAAATACAACAATTCCCAGAAGTTAATTGCTTTTATAGGAAATGAAAAAAGAAACAGAAATTGATAACTGCCTCAGGATTATGAAAAGGAGGGAGAGATATCACTCGCCAGATAAATTGCAGAGCCTGCAGAATAATTCAAACTGTTCAAGGATTGGTACCAAAATATCTTGAAGCTTCAGAGGAAAATTGCAATGTTTATATAAAATGTTGCGAGCTGCCAAGAATCAGTATTTAAGATAGGTGGCTATATAGATCCTGTAAGTAACTGTCAGACTCAAAAACCAAGACATGTGTTGATTCTTTCAAGCTCTTTATTGTTGCATACCTTCAGACAGAATCTTGCCAAAGTGGAGCAGTCTGCTATTTGCACCTACTATTTACTGTATATAAGAATCTGAACTATTAATGGTTAAAGCAAATTTGTAGAGGTAAACAGTGATGTCAGTGGAATTACAGGTTGTGGGACTTAGATCTCTTGTGGGTGCAAAGGGATTTGAGACTGATGATGCACTTCACTCTTTCCTGGTCAAGCGATTATTTCCTGATTGGGTTCCTTATTTTTTTCATTAATTTTTCAGAGCTTAGTGCATGAAACTGAAGACAGGAGTTTTTCCCTGAGACAGGCAGAAGTCTTCAGCCCTCCCTTTTCTCAGTTACTTTTTCCAGGGATCAAAAAGCTGCTTCATAGATTTTATTGTTCCAGACGGAAAATATGGATGATCACACAACTTGAACCTCCCAGGTTCTTTGATGTCCTCTGTATATCATGAAGGCAGAGATAAGGGGTAAAGTGAGGGATGAAAAAGATGAATAGAACGAGTATGAAAGACAGATGCAAGATATGGATTGGTGGATGGGCACACGGGAGAGACAGATAAGGGACTACACCAAGCACCCTACTAAGGTGTTCAGCATGTGACCACAAAACTCTTTTTCAGCATTCCTGCTGAAGATTTAGTCGTTTTTAATCACAGCATAAAAGAATGATTTCTGGTTATTAATATTTATTAATCAATAGCTCAAATAAACTTTGTTTTTGTTATTAGACTTCTTTCTAAGCTGAGTTGGTAGATGAACTAGGAAAACAATTCTCCAGAGCAGATGTTTTAACACTTTTCCTAACACCAAACTTCTGAGAACATGTTAAGAGAACAAATATTCAGGTGATTGGTGAAACTTCAAAAAGTTCCCCTTATTACATTTATTTTGAGCACCAGTTAAAATGGCTAGTATTATGATTTTACTCTGTGGGTAGCCGGAAAGGCTTTGTAGAGGTAAATAGTGAAGTCAAAAGTCTCTCACTGACACTGTTTTACTAATGAAAAGACAAAGACACAATGGAACTTGGTGCAATTGTTCTTCAAACTGCCATTGAGAACAAACACATCAGACAGAAGGGGGGGGGGAGGAAAACAGCTGGGGACCAGCTTCTTTGTTTCTCTCTTCGAGAAGAAGAAAAGCAACATACCAGAAATCTCAGGTCAAATTCAGCTGCTTCAAGGCATTACAAGGTTCTCCTGTATGAAACAGGATTTCCTCACCATTTAGACAACTAAAATCCAAACCTGAATGAATCCAAACCTCCCAGAAGCTTTGGGAATGCTGTAATGTGTATCAAGAGCTGAGCAAGTAATAACTGGGAAAGTCCACTGCTTTAGGTTTGATTTGCCATATATTCAGGGCCAGATTGGGAAATAGCAGATGAAGAGAGAGGAACTGACAGAGAACATTTTCTCTAGGCTTCCCAGGTCAGAGGCTTGACTCTTGAGAGAACTTTACTGTTCCCTCTGCTGTTTGCTGGATTGATTCATAAAGCAGAAATGTGCAGAAAAGAGCATGTAAGTGCTCAGTACTCTCTGGACATGGTGGTTTCTTGCCAAACCACGTAACATCATCTGTGCAAGATCATCAGTGCAATATCAGAAATGATTATGTTACATAGAGGAATTCAATTCTTTCTCACTCCAATCCTTGTCTTAACCCTCCTTATAATTATAATATATGCCAGTCCTTCTCAATAATTTTTATCCATTTTCCAAATTTATTTGTCCTACTCTTGAAACCTCCTCATCACAGGTATTAGTTTGTCTAGAGTTTAGTTGTGTAGGTAGAGGCAATTTGTCTCCCACTATTTCAGTCTCTTATTTTAAATCATATTTTATTGCTTATACTGTCTTGAGTTACCAGACAATTAGAACTTAATGTGCAATGAAGCATGGGTGTGTGTGTGTCACATTTTCTATATCAATTTAAGGTAATTTCTTCTCCTCAAAGGAAGAGTAAATAAAAAAATAGAATATAGGCAAAACACATCTTTACCTTGTCATCCTCTTTGAACCCAATCGTAAGGGTTCAAAGCATGAGATTAGACTTTTATATAGATATACTCTCACATCTATTTTCATATTTATATTCCTATATCCTGAGTATATGCCGAGCAGAAGGCACACTGCAAAAAAGAGCAAATCAAGAAAAAACAGAGTAAATTTATGTTACTGAATTTGTTATTAATTAGCATTAATTGCTAATAAACAATGTTCTTTATCTGCCTGCTCCAGCCCTTCTCTTTCAGCACAGATAGAGAAACCATTTTCTCTCAAACACACATGCACTCCATTCCTTTTTCCCTGCAAGAAAAATGATGAAAAGAAAATAGGGACTGAAATGAGAAGGAGATTAGAAGGAGTAGCTGTATTGGGGGATGGGAGGGAAAGGGAAAAGAAGAGAAAGGAAGGAATCAAATAAGGATAAAGATGGGGTGAGAAGAAGGGAATTGGACCAAGAAAGAATAAAAGAAGAAGGCTAAATTCAGCATGCAAGTGACCTCTCTATTACCTCCAAAAACCTCTATGCTTTCCATAAACTATTTGTGCAAATCATTTCCATGCCCTGCTGATTTCTTTGCTTACAACAGCTTCTATTTAGTGAAGGAAAGACAAATCTTTCCTTCCCGTCTACTCACACTTAATTTAGAGGGGGAGATGGGGACTTCATGCTATTATCAGGTAAAAACAGTGGTTTTTGATTCCCAGAAAGTTCTGTTTTTTGTAAATGGCCATGTATACTCTTTCCCCAATGATGGTCAAAGCAGTCTAGAGATTTGAACACGCTCAAGTGCTGCAGCATTTTGGAGTTTCAGCATAAAGAAGCAAAGATGGGTCAGGGGGTAGAACAGCCGGTGCAGCTCCCCAGACTTTGACTCATTTTGATGAGCTCTTTCCTTGGGGCTAGACATATGTTGTCATGTCAGAGTTTGGAATAGAATCATCAATCAGCCTATAGGGCAGTATTGGTGACAGTAGCAGTATGGAGAAAAAAACATGGCCAACTGTGGAATGAAAATTAAACAAAAGTATTTGTAATTTACTTCCATTTCTGCCAATAGAAGCAGTAGACTTAACATTCCTACAAAGGAATAGGTGTCACTCAGGATAGTAGGATTCTTTTTGGTCCTTTAAAAAGAAATTAAAATTATTCTACCTCACCACCACTCCCACAGAAGAAAGGAACACGGATTAATCTCATTACAGGTGGTCTCAACTTCCAACAGTTTATTTAGTGACCATTGAAGTTACAATACTGCAAAAAAGTGACTTTTGATCATTTTTCACACTTACGAGCATGGTGGCATCCCCATGGTCATGTGATCAAAATTCAGATGCTTGAAATTGACTCACATCTATCACAGTTGCAGTATCCTGCGGTCACATGATCATCTTTTGAGACTGACAAGCAAAGTCAACGGGGAACCCAGAGTCGCTTAACAGTCGTGTTATTAACTTAACAACTGCATTGATTCACTTAAAAAATCTGGAAGAAAGGTCAAATATTCACTGAACAAATATCTTACTTAGCAACAAAAGTGTTGGGCTCAACTATGGTCATAAATCAAGGATTACCTGTACTATAAAGCAAAATAACTTGGATAACCATTTGCATCCTGAATCCTCACTAAGAAAGTCAATGCAGTATGAAAAAGATCTTATCCTGATATGTGTACTACAATCAGACAATCAGACCATATGTCACTGCTTTTAGCACCAGCATACATCCCTCTTAGGAGATGGGCTCTGCCTATAATAAAGACAGTGAAATATGAATAAAGACAAGTGAAATTATAGCCCATGAAGATGCTTCCCAACAACTTCGGATTGTTTTAGAGAACACAAATTGGGACATCCTCTTTACCACCCTCTGAGCGTAGAGCGAGCCACACTGCAACTGTTCATGTGCGGTATCTCGAACAGCTGCACAGATACTATCACTTGTGATCAAATGTCGATTACGGAATCTATTGCCCGAATCAAAACCCTGATGACCAAGAACGAAATCCTAGTGCCTCTTGCCATGAACAAAGACCAAGGCCTTTAGGGTCCAGTGATGACGCAATAATACGCTGTTGCCATGAGCTAAACTGAAGGAAAGTATTCGGGAAAGCCGAAGGGTACTGATTTATAAGGGAAAGTCTGAGGATAATATTTTTATGCAATAAGCATTGAGGCAGTATGGCAAAGGGATTCAACAAATTACCAACATCAACCAACAAAATGTCATCCCTGCTAAGGGGAATGCTTCATTGCCAAAGGAACGTGAATTCATTCTTTGCTCGCTTTGAAGTAGAGACATCAGGAGACAGACATAAATAGCAACCACCAGCCAATGTGTAGCCCCCACCTGCATTGGTGGAGGAATCAGGAGTCAGCAGCGGTGAGGAGCATTCTGGAGGCTGTCCTAGGAAAAGGGTGCAGGTCCTGACCAGCTATCTCTGGCCGAGTGCCTACACTAAAGGACTGTGAAACTCCGCATTTGGCTGGAGAGTCGTATTACCAGGCGCATTATTCTCGCTAAAGGTTTTCATAATCCCGAATCTACTATTCCCAATCTTGTTTGAAGGTTATCACACCAATTGTTCAGTAACCAAAAGAAAATTACCTATTCAAAATAACTGCAATGATAATACAAGAGAACACAGGGGCACGTCTAACTTCCGGTTACATGCAAGTGCTTATTAAAAAATTGTGTCTGCCAGCACCATATTTTCTCAGATCATATGCCGCAACATTTGAAGTAAACACGGCAGTTTGTATACCAGAAGAGAATAGATCTACAAGAGGTTGCTCTAGCCATTCATGCTTCACCCACTGATCGTGACTCATCTAGTATGAACCTATAGAGCCGGGTGGGGGGATGTGAGGAATAGCTTTTTGAGATTTTTAATTCTGGCATTAACACAATTCTTCCACATAGAACTCGTGCTTCCTAAACTATCTGGACCTTAGGACTTTTCTTATGATCTGCCTTTCCGGATTATGGATTTCCATAGTCTGGCCAGTCACCCAGAGGGTCAGATGAAAGTAATCTTACCTTTTTATCAGCCCTTATTACTTAACCACTGGTACACCACGGCGAGTTCGGTGAGGTCCCGTTACGTTACATTCTTCTATAATAAGATCGTGTCGATAACGTACGTGACACATTCCCGACACACGTTGAGTAATACTATTACGTTAAAATTTGCAGATGCAACAACAGTGGTGGGGACTCATTCTCGCACAGGGGATCAGTCTGCATACCGCAGATGAGGTGGACGGGGTGCTGTTCATGGTTAATGGAGACAATAATTTTGTTCCTCAACACAATAGACCAAGGGAGCTTATAGTGGACTATAGAAGCGAGCAGAGTCAGACATCCAGCCTTGCTTATCATGGAAAAACCGAGTGGAGCAATGTGGCCAGTTTTAAGCTTTCGGTTTGATCCTAAAAAGGGGGACCTGACCTGGGTGCTCAAATTGCAGCGCTGGTCAAAAGGGCCCCAGCAGAGATTATACTGGCCCTGAGGGACTTTTTCAGAAAAACAAACAAGCTGAATGAAAACTGCTGTGACCCTTCTACTGCTGACCATCGAGAGTAATCTGAACTTACTGGCCACCTCTGTATGGTATGCCAGTTGCACCGCTTGCTGGCAGATTGGAAAGCACTCCAGAGAGTTATGTCAGTGCCCAGAAGATCACTCTGATGAGCTCTCTGTGTCTCACTCTCCCCTCTTTGGAAGAGCTTTAAAGATAGCGGCCCATTGCCTTACAGAAAGTTCAAAAAATCTCAAGACTCATCTCATCAACGGGGACAATCTTTTCTTCGCAACTATTACCGATCTGCAGATGTTAAAGTAGAATATTAAAAACAAAACACACATAATAGGCTGAAAAAAGCAATCTTCGGTATTCCCAGACCGGTAGTAGCTCTTATTGAAGTACTACTCGTAATAGTGCAAGTGTGGTTAAGACCACTGTTGCTGTTGCAGTCGGAATTCAATATAGTAGGAGTGTGAACAGAGAAGACAACCCAGCATTAACACCTCTACATTGTGTTGTTTGTGTTGTATTTTCCGATGGTTGTTTGATTTCGTTGTACAAGGTGCAATGACAATAAAGTAAACTAAACTAAATTCATGTATCTTACAATTTGTGGTAATGAGTTTATGGTTGCTTTCCTGCCAGAGTAATCTGATCTTTTCCTGCACTCTACTCAAGACAGTGCAGTATTTTGTGTTTTTTTGTTTGTTTGTATGTTTTTCAACTATTTCTCAGTTGTAAGGTGAGGAAAAGTTACCATGCTGTTTTACTTCCTTGGATGGCTACATTTTAAGTATATTTTCCTTCTCCTTCAGAAAATATTCATTTCTATTTGGCAGATTTCTGTTTTAAGTTTAAAATTTAAACTCCTCTGATTTAGTTATTTCTACAGATAACTGTCCATGTATGAAGAATTCTTTTTTTAAGGATCTGCCCTTGCCATGGATTGAAATTGCAGGTGCCAAGAATGTTGTATAGGTCAGTGCCATCTTTTCATTTTGAAAGGAATTAAATTGGCTGAAGAAATTAAATGTACACTTCTGAGTCTCAGATGCTGTAATTAGGAATATAGTTTCCATGCATGCATAATTTTTACAAGTCGTTAATTCATCTATTATGTACTTAAAAAAACAAGTTGAATGAAGTAACCCAATTGCTACAAAACCATGCGGGGAACTTTATTCATTAATTTCTTCTAGGATTATTCAATTCATATTATATTATTTTATGGCTTCATCTGTGATCAGCTTTTGATCACTTTGTGTGTGTGTGTATATGTATGTGTTTGTGTGATGCACAGTGTAATGACCCGAGGCATGGCACAAAAGCAACAAAGTCACAAAAGTAGTTAAAGTCCCTTTAATACCTTCAACTTGACCCCCAGTGTCCAGTTATCATCGGCTGGAAAAAAAACTCTCTCAAGAACAGTTTTTAAAGAGAAGAAATTCAGTCCGAACCCAAAGTACATATAAATTATAAATAAAAACCAACACAAACCATGCTGCAGCAATTAATGAGACAGGGCAGGAGAAAGTATTGCAGTCTTCAAAAGATAATGAACCACACACAGTTGGGAGGATGCCAGAACCCAGATAAACTTGACAAGCAAAGATAATTCATGCTTTGCTTCCAGCAAGGTGCTGTGAGCAAACACCCTTTTTAAATTCTATTTTCCCAGCTGCAGCTAATGAAGGGAATCAGGGCCCTTTTCTTCCACATAACTCACGTAACTCACATTGCTCCCTTCTCTGTTCCTCCCCGCATGCCCTAGGATGAAGAGCAGGTGGCCCTGAGTCTTCCTCTGAAGGCCCAGCTGGACTGTGCCCTTCCCTAATTTCTTTCACAGCCACTGGAGCCACACTCCCATTCTCTGACAGCTGCTGAACCTCCCCCTCAGAATCAGATTCAAACAGGGGCATGATACACAGACATTAGGGGACAAGGTTTGGCCTTATACCTATAACTGCTTACATGTTTGTATATAGAGTATGGATGTTTGAATATGAGATGAACAAGTTTCTCTACTTCTTACATTATCTGCGGTCAGCCTTTTTTTTGTAATGTTCCCACAAATTATATCAATACCTTATATATCTCTTTCAGTTACTCTGACTTTTCAGGAACTAAATATTCGCAACCAAGGTTAGACAGAAAGCAAGGTAAAAAATGTTTCAGAATATTCCAGAAATATTTCACAAGAAGAGTTCTCCACTCCTCTACTTGTAGCAGAATACCTTGCCACCAAACTTGAAATTCTAGACCTAGAAAACTTAGAACTATGCTGCCTTTGATCTAATCTAAGTATAGTACATAAAATTATATATTGCAATGTCCTACCTGTCAATGAATACTTCAGCTTCAACCATAACAATACAAGAGTGAACAATAGATACAAACTGAAGCTTAATTGCACCGAACTTGATTGCAGGAAATACGACTTCAACAATAGAGTGATCAATGTCTGGAATACTCTACCTGAATCTGTGGTTTCTCCCCCAAACCCCAAAAACTTTAACCTTAGACTGTCTACTATTGACCTTACCCCTTTCCTAAGAGGTCTGTAGGGGGCATGCATAAGTGCACCAACATGCCTACCGTCCCTGTCCTATTGTTTCTTTTTATTTTTCTTATATGAATACCATTTCATGTATTCCAAACTATGTTTATACTTACACCTGTTATCTTATAATCGCTTGTCAAAATAAATAAATAAATCCACCCATGCTAAAACTTCTGAAAAGCCTCTAATTTATTCTCTTCCTCCTGCACTCTCTTCTGTCTTGAATCCTTCCACTCATCCCACCTCCAAACTGCCAATGCTGTTTATTTATGACAGAAGAAGAATCTCTGCATATGGTCTTTGAACTTTCTGTGACTGCTCAATGGATGGAATGTTGAATGAAACATTTAATGGGATGGAGAGACAGAATCTCTGCTTATCCTTCCAAAGGAATCTTTGACAGTAGACCTTTAACTTGGCATATTCTATTCATCAGGAATTTCAAAGACTTTCCTGTCTTGAATAGTGCTTTGGGAGGTCTCCTACTATTTATATGGCTTTTGCTGGCTTTCAGAAATGAGCACATTTCTCAAATTAAAAATAAAATAAAATTCATCCATGAAAAGCATAGCATACATCAAACTCAGCAACAAATCAGCTTACATATGAAAGGGCTGCCTATTTTTAAATGCTGGTGCTGGAAAAATTATAGAAGATAATTTTTGTAACCTCTGGCAGAGAACGTCATGCTTGGGAGAAGCCATTCAAAAGGGTTACACCTTTGACCAAACTGAGTTTCAAAGAGCTCAAAATTCATCCAAAGCACATTTAGAATATTAATGGTACTATCATGCAATTAAGAAGGTACACAATAAAACTGGTTTTCAGATTTTTGGCTTAAGGGAAAAAAAATAGAGGCCCTCAAGCTTACTTTGCATACTAGTTTGGTAGACTTGAGTTCCAACAATACAAAGTTCCACTTAGCCTATTGTCAACAATGCATTATAGCAAATCAATAACAACTTTTGAGAGCTTAATTCCTCAGAGAAAAACAGCTGCCTTTTCTAATAACTACATGTACAGTACAGTACTTCTTAATGTGCTGTCGGTTTTTGTTCCATGTAAACCTATTGAAGGATAGATACATGAACTGTGCAGAACAACCTCTTGTAAAAAATGATCTGTTCTTTCTGAGGGAACATAATTCTATTTATTTGGTTTGGTTGGATGAAACATGATTTTAATTTACACTGAGCTAGTGAAAGAAAAATCAACACATCTATCAAAGTAAAACATCAATGTTTTCAGCAAAGATAAATTTAATATCATATACGAAAAGACTAAACAGATGGAAGAAAATGATGTTCATCTATTACAGTTTTGATATTCATTATATTTGGGTTTTTTGGGGGGGGTGCTTTCCAGTCAGTCATGATTCATGGTGATTGCCTGAATTAGTCCCTGCGGTTTTCTCAGCAAGCTTTTTCAGAAATGGTTCATCTTGTTTGCTTCCCAGGACTGAGAGAAAGAGATTGGCCCAGGGTTCACCCAGCTGCTTTCCTGCCTAAGGCAGGACTAGAACTCCAGTCTCCCAGTTTCTAGTCTCTTGCTGAACCACTACAACAGACATGCTCCCTCTGTGTTGGGTTAGTAATCTTTACTCTTGGGGGGGGGGGGGNTGGGGGGGGGGGGAAGGAATCACAGTCCTTTCATTTGGAGCATACCAAATAGGTGAGGCTAATATGCTCTGACCACATAGCTTATTTTGGAGAAAACACTGATACTGTTGATATGACATATATAAATTGACCGGTGGATGTGGAGATTTTCATGTTGAGGAAAGTGCTCCAATGCAACACAACTCTCCCTGCTCATAGTCATTATACTGCTAGTGAGACTGAAAATATAGTAGCTTATTAGAAAAGACAGCAAAGGCATTGTGTTGGAAAGAATAAATCAATGGGAATATATATTTTGTACTTTACATTCATGTTTGACTTTTACTTGTTAGATTTTTTTTAAATTATCTCTAAAATATATAATTTTGAAAATCCCTGCTGCCTCTTCACTTTTGTCCAAATGACAAGCTGTCATCAAACATATTTCTCCTCAGCTTTCACATGCATTGCATGTCTACCAGGTGAAAAGTAAATAATCATTGCTCTTGTCTGTGAAGAGTTCACTGCTGATGTTTGTTCCTCACTCACAGCATGAGGGACCACACTAAAGGCATTCACATGTGCAAATTCAAGGCAGAACAGTTAATGATGCTACTTTTTAGGTACTAGAAAGCAGAGATAAAAATTACATCAGAGACATCCCTGAAAAATGGTGAGTTATCAGTGTAATTTTCTTTATACCTGAATGCAAACCAGTTCCCTAGTAATTTGACAATTACCCTGGTGAACCTGATTCAGTTAATATGCAAGCATGCATTAAATTGTATAAAGACAGACAGATCTTAGATATTTATGTGAGGGACCCAAACAGAGACTGTGTCAAGGAGATTTCTTCTTACCTGTAATTATTTTGAAGAGCAGTAGGCATGAGTTTTTGAATGTAATAAAAAGCATGAAAATAAAAATGGAACTGCCTGCAAAGTCTGCTTGTCTCCTTCCATTGAGCGATTGGTTTATCAGACTAGGCTTTCATTAAGTATAAAGAGAAGTAGAATTCTTCTTTTGGTCAGTGGCTTCCATACAACAATCTCTGCACTAATAAAAGAGAATATTTGTAACTCAGGGTTGAATGATGGGGTCCTTGGTGTTCTCTGAACTTGGTGGTGTTCTTGCAGATGTTTCATTTCCTAGCTCGATAACATTATCAGTGATCTTGCTGTCTCTTTCTTTGTGTTGTTCTGCTTGTCTGTCTTTCTGTCTCTATCTCTGTCTCTCTGTCTGTCTCTCTCTCTCATACACAGACACACACACACACACCTCACAATTTTATGAAATAGAGCAGAGGTCTTCAAACTTGACAGCTTTAAGTTTGAAGACCCTTGAAATAGAGTCTCTGCTTAACAATCTCTTTTAGCTAGGAACATTTTTGCCATAAGTCAGACTACTATGACAAGATCACCTCGTTACTACTGGAAATTTTATCATTAGTATTTATCAGTAATTTTAACTGATACTTTCTGTTCATAGCCTTGTTGTGTGTCTCAACTTTACCATTATAGTATCCTGCATTATCCAGCACATATTGTAGGCACCTTACACTCTGCACAACCTAGTTTTTCTGTATCAGAGATGGGCACAAAATTAAGGGAATACTTGCAAGAATCATGATAAGGTGGCTAGTAAGGCATTGCCAACAAACCAAGTGTTTTTAAACAATTGCTCCAACAATTGTTCTGACAGTGAGCACTTTTGAACTTTGTTCCTCAGAGACTTAATCAAAAGTCAGTTCTATAAGATTATTACAGTGGGCCATGAATGGATTGTATTGGTAATCCAGTAGGAATTTCTTGGTATCAGATACTCCCAAGTATTGTCTCATTTGGAAAACCTGTCTCAGAGTTGTATGCCTCTGTCCTCTAGGGGTTTTCCCATTCCACTTCAGAGTCCCTTGGGAGTAACTTTGTTTCATAATTTTATAATTCAGGAACCTTGCAATTTTCCTTTAAGAGGAGATGTTTGATGAGAAGGCACAACACAAAGGAAACTAAAACAGTTGGCCATCAATGAATCATTTCCATTCCTTTGCTCTCAAAGCTTTTTCACACAGCAAAGCATATGAGTTTTATATTAAAATGGGGCTTCTGTCATGTGTATGTGCAAGAAATTATGTGCCTTAATTATAGGGAGCATGCAAAGGTAAAAAGCTTAATTGGTTATACCTTTTCATAATATGTATCTAGATTCTTCAAGACCCATGCCATCAGAATGGAGTTCAGTTTGGTTATGAGAATATACTATATGTGTAATTCAGGGTGTAATATTAGCATAAAGTTTTTTTATGCCACTGATATTTTGACTTCATCATACTTAACAAAAGGGGGACAACAACTAATTAAAAAGCTTGGGTGTCTTTTTTTATTGATTGACTACTGGGTTGTCTTCAGCATTACTATTTGTGCAGATATGTTCAATGTTACTGCTTGATAAATTTGCCTACATTACATTACAGTGCTACATTAATGCACTTGGATTTATTTATCATGGCTGTTTTATGTTTGACATTTCCAAAATTAAGCATTTTATATGACACTTACATTGGCATATTATGCATATTTTGTACACGAATAGTGCCAGAGAGACAAATAGGATTATGAATGTTCACCATCTAGTTTAAATTCACATTTACACTCTCCATGGTAAGTAGTTTGCTTCAATTGTAAACATTACAATTTCACTGGTGAAGTTGACACAAAACACTGCTGCATAGATTTCCAAAGGGCAAAGATTTATTTTGTGTCTTGTCATGCAAATGTCAATACATATTTTATAGCAGATAACAAATCATCTTGAATAATGTTATGTAATGTGTTTTTATTATTATTTATCAGAATTTTCATGGTAGACTAGAACAGCAATCAAACATTATAAAATTACAAATTTAAATAGCAGGCTAAAATAATTCAAAAGTGGCCATGAAAGGCTGTCTAATCAATATTGTGTAAGTTTTGAAATGTTTACTGAAATAAAGCTCATAAATCCAAACATTTATGATTGCAAGGATAAGCTTCACAGCGTTTTATTCCAGACATGCAGCTATATATAAATTAAAGCCTTCCAGCAACTGGGAGGCCCAGTTTTGAGTGAACCAAAGTTGTTAAAAAATTAGTTGAGGAATGGATTACCATCATTCACTGCCACCTAATATTTTTCCTGGAAGAAAGAGACCTGTAGTAAAATGCTACAGATGAAAGTTTGGATCAGAAGCCACAATTACAGCTAGAGAAAAACAGAGTCAGTGAAGCAAGATTCATTAACTTAAAGTGTACTTTTGTATGCCCACCATATTTTATACCAAGGTTTCAACTAAATCTTTCCCCACAACAGATCAAGATTGAGTAATGTATGCAAGGTCACTCCTTTTGCTGTGATTTCCCAAATATTCTGTGAAATCCTCTGTAAAATACAATGCACCATTGTACATTAGAACAGCCTCTTTTGGTCATCAATTGGGTATTTGCAAAAGAATATATTCTGATCATGATAACACAGGGATAGAAGTGCACATTTCTTTTTAAGTAGGAACACAATATAAATATTTGCTTCTGGTCTGTCATCTCTAGCAGGCACTGGCTCTTCATAGTCTTGGGTGGAATCATTTCCCAGCCTTGATACCTGAAATCATTTAAATTGGATCCTCAATAACAAGAATTAAGCATAGGACATTCTTTGTGCAAATTACATGTTCTACAGATTTCCTAAATGAATGCATACATAATATAAAGATTAGACAACTCTTACTGTGTAGTTGAGCTTTGTGTGCCACAGCAGTTACAACCCAGATGAATCGTAGAAATCTGGCTTTTATTGAGTTAGATGTTTTTAGTCCTACCAACTCAGTATTAGGTACGCTGATCAGCATTCACTTTCTAGAGTTTCAGGTGAGACTCATCTGAATATTCAATAAATAGAGCATTTGCTCTTCTGTTGATATGTGACTCTCATTGATCATTCATGTCATTGCTTGAAATGCCACTGATTCTTGATGTAGGCTGCAATTCTAAGCAGATTTCCTATGCACAGGAATTAAACGTTGACTTCTCATAAAATACATCCCCAAAATGTAGTTTTGGTTTGGTTTCAGCCTGGATTTATTCAGTTAACTTGAAAGCAATTTTCTGAGCCCTATTTTGTCAACAGGGACAGATTTGATGCATGAACTACATGTTATTGTGTTTCAGCACCCAAAGGCCTCTGGACAGCAATAGCATAACTGAAATTAAGCTGAATCTATTAGATTAGAATGTAACAAAACTACTCCCCACAGTTTTGTTAGTAAATAATTTTCCCAAAATATATTATACCAACATTAAGTGCCATAGGTTTTCCTGAGACTTTAAGGAACACTTTAAGGTCTTCCCTTGATTTTTTTTAGATGTTATTCTAATTTCTGTGCTAGTGATCAAGGGAGTTTACATACAGTCTCTCCTTTCCTTTCCTTTTTATTTTTTCACCATAACAACTTTGTAAGAAGGATTGGCTGAGAAATAATGCCTGGTCCAAAGGCATCCACTGAGCTTCCATGGCTGAATGTTGCTATTGGCTCACTAACTTGCCAATGTTGAACAGGAGGTCCCAATCCTGTGCTTATCAGGATTAAGGGAGTGAGGAGACCCCCATTCCTGTTCATTCTCAGACATAAAAATTCTACTGTCAACCTTAAAGTAATCACATTTCCTTTGCCCAACTTACCAATGTGGTTGTCATTGTGGGAAAAATAGGAAGGAGCACTATGTATGCCTCTATCAGCCTTTCTAGGTAGATCAGACAGGAAACACAACTAGATGAATGAATTCTACTTTATTGTAAAGCTATATTAGTCATCCCTAGATGGCTGTTGTACGCTGCCTAGAATCATTTCTCATGAGTTGGCTGATGTATAAATTTAATTAATTAATTAATCTATATGTATATAGATTATACATATGTATATAAATATACATATGTATATAAATGCGAAATACTACTCATGCATCATCACAAAATCTCCAGAACCGTTAGGCCTACAAACTTGAAATTTGGCACATATGTTCCTCTTGGCTTCTGGGTGCTCTCTAAGAAAGGATTTTTTCAAATGACCATCAGAGAATTCAGTGGTGGGATTCAAATTTTTTTACTACCGGTTCTGTGGGTATGGCTTGGTGGACATGGCAGGGGAAGGATACTGTAAAATCTCCAGTCAGAGGTAGTATTTGCCGGTTTTCTGAACTACACAAAATTTCCACTACTGGTTCTCCAGAACTGGTCAGAACTTTCTGAATACCACCTCTAGCTCTGATGCTAAGGAGTTCTACTCTCTCTCCCCACCTGAAAAGAAATCTGTTCCAAATGCAAAACACAAGCAGAGGAGAGGAGTTTCAGTTTTAGTTTCATAGCAGCAACCGGCTTTAGTACAGAACAGTTGAGCTAAACCACACCCAGGCTCCTTACTGTCTCTTTGCTAACACAACAAATAGTGTTTCAATTTCCAAACAGTTCTCACACACTGACAGGATGCCAGCCAGATGAATACCGATGGATGCTAGTAGGCAGATTTCCCCCCCTTATTTTCCTCCCAAAAAGCTAAGTCCGACCACATAGTTTCATAGTGAAGCACAGGTATCAAGCTATATTTAATAATCTTGAAAACCCCCTCCTCCATTTTTCTTCTTCGTTTTTGCTACAGTAAATATTAGTTTAGCCCCTTGCCAATCAATAATTATTTTTTTCATCAGTAACTGGTTGCAATGACTCTGGAAAATTACTAAGGAGGTTTTCTTCTTAGCTTCTTCTGAGGGGATTTTTCTCACCTGCCAGTCCTTAATGGGCTCCTTAACTGCAAGCATACGTCTTGTACTGTCTGTTCTCTTTCATTTAAATTTTTCTCAGAAGGCCAAACTCCCCAAATGACAGAGGTTTAGGGAAATACGCAGGCATACCCATAGAAAAACCAGAGAATTAATTTATTTGGAAAGCTTGGTTTTCCAATAAACCAATTGGGTTAAAGGTCAAAATAGGATATGTTGTTCCTTCTAGAAATGGTCTTTTTGCTGTCAGGAGGACTGAAAAGATTATGATTTATGGATTTGTTTATAGATAAGAGATGGCATATGGGATGAAAGGAAACATGTTTGTAACTAGAGAAGTGAAGAGTTACTAAATTTTTTATACCTGTGATAACTGCTGGAAGTCATTTTATACATTTCTTTTATATTCTTATTTTCCTTTCTATTTTCTGTCTTTTCCTTCTCTTTTCCACCTTTCACTCTTTCTGTTCTTTTTGTTCTTTGTATTAGATTTTATATTGTAACACACCCACACACACCACAGTTTTAGAAAATGAATGAGAGTCTAGAAAAAACCTATTTCTTATAGGCTTGTCACTGTCACAATCTCATGCAACTCATCTTTCCAAGCTTCTGTTTCATAGGTAATTAAATGTATTATACATTTCTTTTGATTCCAAAGCTAATAAAATGTACAACAACAGCTGTTTGCTGGAGGCAGTCTTGAACTGGTAACAGAACAAATGACCTCAGATATGGGTGATATCCAATTAAGTTCTCCTGCTAAGGGAATCACTGTTCTCATTTAAATGGGAGGAGGGATGGGATATTGCAATCAACTGCCAGGATTGAAGGGCTCTTTAGAACAGATGGTGGAACAGAAGCAAGATTATTTCTTACTAGATTTCTTTTCAGGATGTGGAATGTATTGATTTGGTTTGATGAGTATTATGTCAATCACTATAGATTAAATTTAAATTGTAAAATAATGGGCTGATAACACACAATTTATTATAGCATAAATAATGTTGCATGTGAAAATAATGGCATTGCATAAGGTTTTGTGTACTAACTAAATGATGTAATTCATCACATTTCCAAACTGATGTCATAATATGCTTCACTCATTGAAGTCATTGTGCTTTCTATTGATACCTCCGTGAGACAGATACTTCAAAAGCTTCAAAATAATAATATTTGCCAGCTATCCTTGTCCTTGTTGTATCCATAATACCTTTAGTAGATTTCTAAAACATGTATTTTATTATTGTTTCCTTCTGAGTGCTAGATTAGAGGTATTAAAAAATTGCAAAGGCTACACTATTCAGAGCAGGTACAAGAAGGATAGCTAGACATTATAGCTCACCCCAACACAATAGCGCATCAACTCAGAACATATTGTTAAATAAGGAGAATCTCAATTTCTCTCAAATTTTCAACAAAGAAGTTTGATAACATGCCCTTCCCACCTCTGTAAAGGTATAGACAGCAACAGAAGCCTCATCTACAGGTAGTCTTCAACCTACAACCACAATTGACCCCCAAATTTATGTTGTTAAGTGGCAAATTCATTTAGTGAGTTTTGCCACATTCTCCTTGCCACATTTGTTAAGTGAATCACAGCAGTTCTTAAATTAGTAACATGGCTGTTAAGTAAATCTGGTTTCCCCACTGACCATTGCATGTCATAAGGTCACAAAAGGGACTTACATGACCCCAGGACACTGCAACTGTCATAAATGCGAGTTAGTTGACACACATCCCAATGTGAATCATGTGACTGTGATGATGCTGCAGTGGTCATAAGTGTGCAAAATGGGCATAATAGTGACTATTTTCAGTGCTGTTGTAACTTTGAATGGTCACTAAATGAACTGTTGTAAGTCAAGGACTACCTGTATATCCAGATTAAAGCCACCATTGTAAAACAGCAATACTCTGCCATCAAACTGCTTTGTTCTCCATATGAACAGTCACCAAAGCCACAAGGGGGAGATAAAAATCTCTCACCTCGTTAATGCCAATGGGAAGCATTATAATTTGGTGAATAGAGGGCTTGTATAGAAACATACATGATGCTCAATGTTAGTGCCTAATCCTGCATTTCTTACTTTACAGCTACATGAAAATAGATGTTTATCTTCTGAGGAATGAAACTAAATTTCTGTAAGCTTTCTGAATCTGGCATGTCAATTTTTCAGCACAGTTTGAGATAAAAGCTGAACATCAGTACTCTTAGAACCTACACTGGCAGTCTTCGACTTGTGACCAGAATTTCTATTGCTAAGCAAGGCAGTTGTTAAGTGAATCTTGCCCAATTTTGCAACCTTTTTTTGTCAAGGTTGTTAAAGGAATCACTGCAGTTGTTAAGGAAATAATATAGTCCTTAAGTGAATCCGATTTTCACCATTGACTTTGCTTGTCGGAATCAATCTGGGAAGGTTGGAAATGGCTGCTCGGACCTAGGCTTCCCAAGATCATGAAACAGACTCCTTGTCCCAATAAAACCCCTTTTATTTAGGTTAAAGTGAATTCCTCTCCAGCAAAGTCCTGGCAAAGAGTCTTTCATGAGATTTCACAACTACGGACCTTTATCAGGCTTGGAGAGTTGCCAGGCTGATCTCTTTCAAATGCCACGCTATAGCAGCAATTACTTGGCAAGAAGTCAGGAACAGATCTTCACTCTAATGAATTGAATTAATTGTCTCAAACAATTAGTGCAGACATCACTCCCCTTTTGTTCTTCTTTATTCCCTATGGGAGGGGACATTCACTATCCACTTGAGCCTTTACTCCCGAGTCAACCCTTGTTCCTTAAATGTTCCCTTCTCCTGGCAGCTTTGTGCATGCGCACAGTGGGAACAGGGTCCAGCTGTTCTTCTGCCCCACTGATCTCCAACTCTGAAGGCAGCTGATAACTGTCAGATGGCCCTGGCCCGAACTCTGCCTCTGATGCAGAGCACTTCCCTAGACTCCAGGACTGGCCCATGTTCCTTCCCAGCCTCCTCACAGTTCAAGTCTGCCGCCAGCTCCGTTGGTCACTGGCAGGCCATAACAATGGCAATCAAGTAACTTGGGACACTGCAAATATTATTAATACATGCTGTTTACCAATGACCCACATTTTGATCATGTGATTGAGGATGCTACAGTGGTCATTAAGTGTGAGGAACCAGCCCCAAGTCACTTTTTTTTCAGTTCCATTGTAACTTTGAAAGATTGTTAAGCAAATGGTTGTAAACTGAGGACTACCTATAGTCCTCAGCTTACATATAACCCCCTCAATCATTAGTTTCAAATGGTAGCATGGAGTTTCAAATGGTAGCCATTAGCCTGGCATATAAAAAAAGGCCTATGTCAGGGGCGTTAAACTCATGGCCCGCAGGCCAGTTGCATCATGTGCTGGCCACGGCCACCCCTGGTTTAGTGGATGGGGGGGAAAGTCACAATAAGTCACATGATGACAACATGATGCCACGAGTTTGACACCCCTGGTCTATGGGCTTCCAGATTTAATCTAGCATTAGGAAGAAAACGATAGAGATGAAAATAAACAGATGCTGCCAGATTACTTTCTTGCTAAACTTGTTCTTTTACATCCTTATTGGTTGGCTTTTTTCTGTTTTTGCTGAGCATACATCCTACAGCTATTCCATAGCTTTAAAAAAAAAATAGTAAATTCAGAAACACCAGAAAGGTCATTCTTGATATATAGGAGCTTCTGCTAAAATGAAAAGGGTAGACATTCCCTGGAATGTTGCAAAATGTCACATGTAACAATTTCATGGAATGTAAGGATTGGAAGAAACTTAGATCACCTTCTACCTTATAATTGTATCATACATACATACATACATACATACATACATACATATATATATATGTGTTTTTTTAAGCTTTCGCGGGTACTTACATGTGTGCTGTTCAGCTTCCTTCGGGTATTATCCCACGTCATTGTA